>JALPQI010001694.1:7500-87900 GCA_025490895.1 Thaumatotibia leucotreta
ATAATACTTTAACACATTAACACAATGTAGTAACAAATACAATAGATTGACCAATTTCTCAAACTTTAAACTCGATTTCCCAAAATTCACGTTTTTTGAGTTATGACGGTTTATTTTTAAAGCTGCGATTTATTCGTTGGGTTGGGCGTAATGGGCGGATTTTTATTTGGTTGTAGGTTTTTAAAAAATTCCAAATTTGGATATTTTCACATTTTTTCCACTCAGAATTGCGAGCTCTTTCTATCCTCATTAGCAGATAAAAGTGTCCCGTGAATTCTATACATTTGTCTTCCACTGCGTTACGGTCGTAGACAGTGTATGAAAAATAGTAACTCAATGGAAACTTTTTTTTGAGACACGTTTTTATTTCTATCATGATTAAAAGAGCTCGTGATTTCGAGTAGAAAAAATGTAAAAAAGACCATATCCGGAATTTTTTTAAAAACTACATTTACCTCATAGTTGTATTTGCCCCGCATGACCTTACGGTTTTTTAGGGTTCCGTAGCCAAAATGGCAAAAACGGAACCCTTATAGATTCGTTATGTCCGTCTGTCCGTCTGTCCGTCTGTCACAGCCAATTTACTCGGAAACTATAAATGCTACAGTAACGAAATTTGGTGAGAATATGTGTTGTATGAACCGCTACAGGATTATGATACTAAATTTTAAAAAAAACCATTGGGGTGGGGGCCCTCCATACATGTAACTGAGGGATAGAATTTTTTTTTTAGTTTTACATAAGCGTGTGGGGTATTAATAGAAAGGTCTTTGAAAATGATATGAAGGTTTATACATCACATTTTTATTTAAGCAAATCGTTTTCGAGATATCAGCTCTCAAAGTCTGAAAAATGTGTCCCCCCCCCTCTATTTTTTAAACTACGCGATATAAAATTCTGAAAAAAAAAATATGTTATGTACATTAATAAACTCTATCAACGATTTTTGGTTTGATTAAAATATCTCGTATAGTTTTTGAGGTAGGTTGATTTAACTGTATTTTATTTAATAATAAATTGATAATGGTACGGAACCCTTTGCGCGCGAGTCCGACTCGCACTTGGCCGGTTTTTTTTCTTTATACAGGAAAACGGTTCTCGTTTCGTTTTTCGGTATATACATTTTTTGTTAATGGGGTACGAGTAATACGATGTTGTTGAACTTCATAAAAGTATAAAATATTAGAAAATATTATTATTGACTATTTCGAGGTTTTGCTGATATAAAAAAAAACCCCGGTCCGATCTCTGTTAAAAGGGATTATTTGGGTGAATCAATTTGGTCTTGTCTTTTCTTACCATGGTTAGTATCTTTTGAGTCACGCTGGTTTTATTTAAAATTATGTTACTTTAGCCTCGGAGGCGAACGCAACGAGGGTTGTTTCGGGCCTTCGGCCCTAGTCAAGAATATATCTACTTCTAAGCATTTTTCGTTACAAAAAGGAGGAGTCGGGTAAAATAAAAGAGATGAGTACATCAGTCAATATTTATTGTTCAGGTTTCCGTCAGGGACGGCGGCGGCGCCGGTGTATCGGAAGCGGACGCGAGCGTCGGCGTCTGCGGCGGCGGCGGCGGCGGTCAGTGGTCGGCGGGCGGCGGGTGGCGCGCGTCGGCGGGCGGCGCGTGCGCGGCGTGTGCGGCGTGTGCGGCGTGCGTCACCACCACGTGCGCGTGCGGCGCGGCGGCGCGGGCTAGCAGGCGCGCTCCGGTCGCAGTCGCCACCTGGGAACCAAGGAAATATGGTAAGTTTCATAGGTCTTCGAGTCAATGGTATATTTTGTTGTAATCTAAACGCAAAGTTAAATGATATCAATATGCTAATAAAACGTACAGTATGCTGGGAGTGCTAATTTTGCGTAAATACAGGTATTCGCTTCCCAGAATTGACAACATTATGCTGACATGGCGCTTCTTATGAGGCGCGTATAGAGGAAGATAGGGACACAAGATCGACCCGACGAGCCTGTCTCGCGGCAAGTAAAGTGTCGCGCGGCAGGTACCTGGTGCTGCTGCGCGGAGAGCGGCGCGGCGGCGGCGGGCGGCAGCGCCCCGCGGCGCAGCGCCAGCTGCTGCAGCTGCAGCGTGCGCAGCGCGCTCTCGCCGGTCACGCCGACGCCGACGCCGGCCACGCCGGTCACGCCGGCTACGCTCGCTACAGTCACGCCGGTCCCGACGACGCCCTGTTGACAATACAAACCTTTATGATATATTATTTCCGCTAGCTCTTAACCCCTATTTGTCGCGAATATTTTTTTTTTCTAATAGTTTCCTCGTTACTGATCTACCTTCTCATTCATAAACACACTAACGTAATTTATATTTAGCATTGTCTTATGTAAGATTATGTATGTATTATTACTTTGTTGGTATTTACGTGGTGGATTATTTAAATGGTCTGAAAGCAACCATCAATCAAATTTGGTGCATAAACTTGTAAGGAAGACTATTGCAATGCGAAAATAAGATCAATATTGATGTTAAGTATTTAAACAATCCTAAATATGTATTTATTAATTCATAATGAAATTATAACGTCACACTACTACCTAGCAACATCTAACGGCAAACAGCGAACACGCGCAATTAAAACACACTTACTGCAACGATACAATTAAATGTACCCTAAAAGCGGTTCCGCCAGCCATCGTTAGATGGCATCGTGATTGAAATAAATTACGCTAACGAAAATGCACCCTAGAATCAGTATTTTCGGGGACTGTCCGAAATTTGTTATACGATTGACACGACGAGAGTCAATATCTTTCAAGTCGAACGTTTGTTGCCTCATTTGAATCTAAGAAAACACGTCCTCGTGGATTACATATGTGAACATTTCCGTAGGGTATTCGCGTTACATGAAAAAATAAATCGAATTAAAATGTGTGATGTGAAAGAGGAGTTATACCTGTGCTGTGGACGCATTGGCGTGATGCAGAATCTTGAGGTGGTGGCGCGCCTGTAGCGGCTGGTGGCGGTACAGCAGCTGCTGCGGCTGCGCGCTCGCGGCCGCCACCCCCGCCACCGCCCCCGCCGCCGCCCCCGCCGCCGCGCGCGCGCGCCGCGCCGCCTCCGCCTTGCCGGCCGCCGCGTGCGCCGCCACCACCACGCGCGCGCCGGCCGCCGGCGCCGCGGGGACGGGCGGCGGCGCCGGCGCGGGCGCGGGCGCCGGGGCGGAGGCGGCGCCGCTCGGGCCGGCGCCGGCCGCCTTCGACTTCTCCTTGGCGATGCGGTCGGCGCGGCGCGACGCCACCTCCATCGGCGTCGGCGGGCGCTCGTAGTCGAGCCCGTGGTCGGCGAGCAGCTGCGCGTGCTTCGGGTTGTGCTGCTGCGCGTCGTCGAGGCGGCGCTTGGGCGCGCGGCGGCGGCGCTCGGCGGCCTCGCGCATGGCGTCGAGGCGCGCGAGCGGCGGCCTCGGCGCGTCGTCGTCGGCGCGGCGGCGCGCGCCCGGCTTGCGCTGCTTGCGGCGGCGGTGGCGGTCCTGGCGGTCGCGGCGCTCGCGCTCGCGGTCGGCGCGCTCGCGCTCGCGCTCGTCGGGCGCGGCGAGGCGCTCGTGGCGGTCGCGACAGGCGCGCGGCGCGCGGTAGGCGCGGGCGACGTCGGCGACGAGCTCGGCGGCCCACTCCCAGTTGGGCGCGCGCGCGGGCGGCGCGTCGGGCGGCAGGCGCTGCAGGCGGAGCGCGCGGCGCAGCGCGGCGTCCTCGGCGGGCGCCCAGTCGGGCGCGGGCGCGTCCTTGTGGCGGTCGGGCGGCGCGCGCGGGCGGACGCGGGGGCGGGCGCCGGGCGGCGCGCGCTCGAACAGCGAGGGCGGCGCGCGCGGCGGGCGGGCGAGGCGCGGGTGCGGCGCGGCGGCGGGGGCGGCGCGGGGCGCGCGCGCGCGGGGCAGGGCTGGGAGCGCGTGCTCGGGCGCGGCGCCGGCGCGGTACAGCGCGCCCGCCCACGAGGGCCGGTACAGCTCGCCGTCGCCGTCGCTGGCGGGAGGCGACGGCGGACACCATATCTGACGATCGATTGAAATGGACGTGACTCGAGCGTCGAATTGTGCACCATTCAACGAATCGTTTTAACATCCCAGGGGCCTCCGTCGGCACCCAGAAATTGGAGTGCGTAGCCGAAATATCAATCACTAACGCTCAATTGTGAATGCACCGCAAAAGAAACTTTTTGTCTTTTTCGCATTAATAAGAAAGAGCGCCAGAGAGAGACTGTGTCATACGCTACTATGTTAGAGATTGGGACTTGGGAGCTTAGTCAGAGGTGATTTTTTCGCCGATAAGCCACATGAAGCCTTTTCACAAAAAATAAACAAATAACTAATTTGACGTAGTCTAGCGAAAAGGATGCGATCACTGAAATGAATAATTTTTCCTTTTGACATAAAATTTAAATTTATTTGGCCGATTTTTGTAGACTAGAGGCCCGTTTCTCAAAAACTTGTAACTTATAATACAAGTGGAAGTCTCTTTTTGACACCATTAATCAGATAAAGATTCCCGCTTGTATTACAAGTTACAAACTTTTGACTAATAGGCTCCAGATCTTTTGTACATCCTTTAAATATGTCCAATAGTCAGATATCTTTGATTTTGTAAATAAAAGGAAGGCAATTTATATATCTGCAATACGTGAGTCATTGTCAGATTTAAGTCATCGTCTTTTCCGTGGACATATCTAAAGTTAAGGAATTCCTGTACTAATTTTGGGATAATACAATTGACGGTACAATTAGGTTCACTGATCTACAGCCCTATGCAATTATATTACGTCGCTTTATTCTTCAGATATAAAAGACAACATGTAGTACTTTTAATGTACTGGCAACTTCGCACTGATTAGGTAGGCATAAAAAAAAAACATATTTCCGTCTCCTGTGGGTACCTCGGCACTGCGGGAGCTGCGTGCCTTCATTCTTTTTTTGTGCGCGGCAACGAACGCACGCTTCCTACCTTACACAAAAATCAAGTTACAACAAGTGCTGCACTATGCCGAAACGAAGTGCAGATGATAAAATTGATCATTATAACGCAAAAATAAGAAAGTTACAACACCAAAGATTTCGTCGTGTGATTTTATACTCATCGTCGTCCGACTCTGAGGAAAATTCGGGTAAGTTTGCAAAAAGTGAATTGTGATTTATTAAGTTAAATGCTCCTTTTTACGGCATCTATAAGCTTTCCGGGAGGTTAACTGCGGGTTAACACAAAGGTTAAGCATGATGCTATGACAAAATAGCCTGGAGGCTGACTGCGGGTCAGCACGAAGGTTTTAAACTTCTAACATCGTCCAGCCATTGCTGCGACTTTGAACAAGTATTGTAATGCGTCAGATGTACCTCAGACGTCATATAAGTACAAAAAATTAAAAGTCGGTTTTCTTTTTACTAAGTACCCTCTTTTATATTTTTTAGATAACGGAGCCCAAAATATAGCGGATCACAATGATACGACGGTGTATTCAGCCCCCGCGGCTTGCGACCTTGTTGGCGACGCCGACCAAGCACCTACGATGCCCGCCCCACTCGAGGCCTGCGAGACTAACGGCGATACTGAAAACACAGTTTCGACGGTACCTGAACTCGATCCAGATTTGCTTCAAGCCTTAGGTGAACCATCCGATGACACACCTGTTTATGGTGTCGATATTCACGATAAACTCGCTCAACGATGGCTACCTATTCTTAAAAAAGGTATGCTAAAAGAAGCAAAAGAACAGCTTTTGAAGGAATACACCGTTCCTGCAAATTGTAAACTCTTAAAAGCACCTACTTTAAACGCGGAGATATCTGCGGCTATTGCCGACACAATTAGATCCCGTGATAAGAAAATCCAAACAAAACAGGATCAGCTGGGCTTGGGCATTACGGCTATCAATCGAGCTATGAACATATTACTGACCAGTGACGATAAAGTGCAAGCCATCAAGATTTTATCCGATGGTTGCCGAATACTCACGGATCTTCACTTTGTCGAGACCCAAGTGAGGACCAAACTTATTACGCCAGGACTGGACAAGGCATTTCTTTCCGTTATACAGGACCAAAACCGAGACGAAACCCTGTTCGGCGTGAAATTATCAGAAAACATCAAAGCGTCAAAGGTCATCGAGAAACAAGGATTGCAAATCAAAAAGGCCTTTGTTTCAAACTCAAAGCCGTCCACATCAAACTCTTCATCTTCAATAGCTCGCCCGCGCCAGCAGGGAAACTGGTCGGCCCCTCCTCGCTTCTCATCGTCGACCAGGGGGGGGCACACCTCGAATTACCGGACACCGTACGGTCACCCGTATCGCCGCACGCCGCAGGCAGCAGCGCAGCCAGCGACGAGCCGCTCATCGACATCAGCATCCAACAACAAACGTGCAAAAACACGACAGTAACTCAGGTACATGCCGGTAGATTACAGCATTACTACGAATGTTGGTTGAAAGTTACTAGTAACCCGGTTATTCTGGATTGGATTCGTAACGGTTATCAAATACCCTTTTCTAAAACAGTGGTGCAAACAAATCCTCCGCACAATCGTTTCTCAGTTAAAGAGAAAACAGATATGTCTATAGCTATTGATAACTTATTACATTTAGGGGCAATTTCTGAATGCAATCCTCAACCTGATGAATTTATATCAAATATATTTTTGACGAAAAAATCTAATGGTGGTCATAGGTTCATACTCAACCTTAAACGCCTAAATAAATTCGTCGTTAATAACCATTTTAAAATGGAAGATTTTAGAACAGCATCTAAACTCATCCCTCGCAATGGATTTATGGCCACCATAGATTTGAAGGAATCATATTTGCTTGTGCCCGTATCTGTACATCATCGCAAATATCTTCGATTCCATTTTAATAACTTAACCTATGAATTTACGGCTGTCCCATATGGTTTATCCTCGGCCCCGAGAACATTTACTAAAATCATGAAAGAGGTAGTTACTCATTTAAGAAGCCTGGGCTATAAATCAGTCATGTACTTGGACGATATTTTGTGCATCGGCGACACTCATTCCGAGTGCTTGGCTAATATTAATGAAACACTACGTTTACTAGACTGTCTAGGTTTTGTAGTTAACTACGACAAGAGTTGCCTAGTACCTGAACAGACTTGTAAGTTTTTAGGGTTTATGTACAATTCAATTGATATGTCAATCTCACTCCCGTCAGACAAACGTAACAATATATTGCAATTAGTACAAAGATTCTATCATTTGCGACAATGTACTATCAGAGATTTTGCTCAGTTAATAGGCACTCTTACATCAGCTTGCCCAGCCGTCAGGTATGGCTGGCTATACACCAAAGCCTTAGAACGGGAAAAATATCTTGCCCTTTCGGAACATCAGAGATACGACGCCAAAATAAAGCTGTCCGCAAACATTCTACCCGATTTGCAATGGTGGGCTAATAACATTCCGTCAACGTCTACCCCACTCACTGTACCAAATTTCCACTTAGAAATTTTTACAGATGCGTCTCAAACTGGTTGGGGCGCTTTCTGTGACAACAACCGCGTGAATGGTGGATGGAAAGACAGCGAACGTAGTTCCCATATAAATTATTTGGAACTACTAGCAGTGTTCCTCGGTCTTAAGAGTTTTGCTCGTGACAAACATAATTGTAATATACTGTTACGCGTCGATAATACAACGGCAATAAGCTATGTGAATCGAATGGGCGGGATTCAATTCCCACACTTAAATGACCTAACAAAAAGTATTTGGCAATGGTGCGAGGAGCGAGGAATATGGCTTTTCGCTTCGTATATTAATACGAAAGATAACGTAGAAGCTGACCAAGAGTCTCGTAGAAAGAATCCAGACATAGAATGGCAATTATCAAACTCTGAATATCATAACATAATTACTGCTTTTGGCGAGCCGACAATAGACCTCTTTGCTTCTCGCACAAATGCCAAATGTAAAACTTACATCTCCTGGAAACCGGATCCTGACGCTTTTGCAGTTGACGCGTTTACGTTAGACTGGGGAAACCTAGATTTTTATGCATTCCCACCATGCTCACTCATACTGAAATGCATTCAAAAAATTATAGGTGACAAAGCAGAAGGTATTTTCGTATTTCCTTTTTGGCCTTCCCAGCCATGGTTTCCACTACTTAAAAGCGTTCTGCGATCGCCCATTATAAAATTTTCTCCAAATTTTTCTTCGTCCTCTTCCAGGACTTCACATCGCTCGCGGACGCAGCTTACCTTGGGTGCCGCGATGCTCTCAGGAAAGCATTCAGATCAAGAGGAAGTCCAGAGCAAGCACTAGAATTAATGATTAGTTCACTTTCCAATAATACGCTACTGCAATATGGAGTAAACTATAAGTGTTGGTGGCAGTTCTGTCAAGCTCATTGTTTTAATCCGTATAATAGTCGATTTTCAGAAGTCATGCTTTTTCTAACAGAACGATTCAATAGTGGAGATTCATATGGTTCTCTAAATAGCCACCGCTCCGCGCTGTCACTATTATTAGGTAACGATCTAAGTTCAAACAATCAAATTAAGCGATTACTTAAGGGTGCTTATAAGTTGAGGCCAGCTCTTCCCAAATATTCGAACACCTGGGACCCACAGATTGTTCTCGATTTTATAGGAAAGTGGACACCAAATAGAACTTTGTCTATCGAGAAAATTACCAAAAAATTGGTTGTCCTCCTAGCATTATGTACCGCACATCGAGTGCAAACACTGTCGCTTATTAATTTAAAAAATATTGTTATTCGTCCCTCTGGTGTAGAAATTGGCATAACGGATGTGATTAAAACATCCGCGGCAGGACGAGATCAACCAGTGCTGTTTTTACCATATTTTAAAGAAAATAGCGCCATCTGTCCCGCTTCTATTTTAGAAGACTATATATTCGTGACAAAAAATATGAGACCTGTGTCAGCCGCTAACAAGCTCATATTGACATACCAGAAACCACACAAAGCAGCCTCCGCTCAATCCATCAGCAGATGGATTAAGCAGGTTCTTGGTGAGAGCGGCATAGACGCTACAACTTTCAGCGCACATAGCACGCGACACGCCTCCACGTCTGCAGCGTGGGCTTCTGGTATTTCTCTAGACACCATCAGGAAAACTGCTGGTTGGTCTCGTTCGTCGGAAACATTTGCAAAGTTTTATAATCGCCCGATAACGCAAAATGAGGGTAATTTTGCTAGATCAGTGTTAATGTCTAATGCTGCCACCACTTAGGTCCCTAAGTTGATTTAAGTTTAATATAATGATTAATAACACTTAATAATTACTGTATAATGATTCCTTATTTGATTATTAGTAGGTAATAGCCTATAAATAAACGTTAACTACTATCATATCTGCATTTCACTTGTTGACAAAATTTTCATCTCTAAACATCTACATGTTGTCTTTTATATCTGAAGAATAAAGCGACGTAATATAATATATGATCAAACGAACTTAACAAGTGAAGTTCGATCGATATTATATAAGTACGCTTTATTCGAAGATATAAGCTCCCACCCACCCTGTTTTTACCCGATAAGAAAATTTCGTACTGTGGGACTTCTCTAAAGAAATGAAGGCACGCAGCTCCCGCAGTGCCGAGGTACCCACAGGAGACGGAAATATGTTTTTTTTTTATGCCTACCTAATCAGTGCGAAGTTGCCAGTACATTAAAAGTACTACATGTTGTCTTTTATATCTTCGAATAAAGCGTACTTATATAATATCGATCGAACTTCACTTGTTAAGTTCGTTTGATCATATATAAAATCGTATCAAAAATTTAATACAAGCTGTTAACTTTTGACCACCGAGTGGACAACGACAATGACCCACGTATAGTCCGACAAACATAAATGTGGTCACCGACAACGATTAAAAAAATGTATCAAGACGCGTCGAGTAAACAGCACACAGAAAATGAATGGTGTAATAGGTGACAAGACAAGAATGTTTGTGCAATGGGAGAGACATCACTCACCGGCATCCTCTCGGCGCGCGCGCCGCGGCCGCCGCTCAGCCACACCTGCGGACACGAGGCCACACTTCAGCAACTACCCACTCACATTGTACATTAACTAATCCCGCACAATCGAAACATCACATAAAACTGCAACTTTGCTATGCTACACATTATGTCGTGATTCAATCGTAAAAAATCCAGTTCGAACTTTTTGGTTTTAGTGTGTAATAGATACTACTAAAGAAAGTACAGTTAGGCTTGAACCAAAAATTATATTATTTCAAAAACTTTTGCGATTGACATCTTTTTATTACTGAGAATTGTTGTATTTTCCGCGAAACTAATAATAGATTCATCTAGTTTTACTGAAAGTACTCAACATAACCCACTTTGACTTTTTTTTAATAGAAACCTCGCCAACACAACTGGTATTTATTAATGTTAAACTAATTTTGATATGTAAATTGTTACTTACCTTCGTAGTATTTTGCCTAAATTTATTCCATGATCAAACAAGACATAGCTAAGGTCGGAGGTAATACAGGGTGCTCGCGAGCATTGCGAGAGATTTTTACTATGCATTCGAAACGTTTTCAATTTACATACCTACCTATCCAGTTTGTTTACCTTTTTTTCTACTGTTAAAAAACGAAGTGTTTGAGAAACCTACAGTAAAACCAAGTTCGACACTACAAAAATATAGGGTAGCCCAGAAAGTAGATCTTCAGACAAACTGATGCCAACGGTCGGCATGGATTTTCATTATTTCACATAATGGAGTCTGTACAGTAGCATACATAATATATTTTAGCTTTTACCTGTGCCATTTTTTCTTCCTTATATCTCAATTTTTTTAATGATGTATACCCCTTTACTTTATCTCTTCAAACTAACTAAACTTCAACTAAAATAAACTGCTGTACAGAATTTTTATTTGTCTCTTTTATTTACACGGGAGTGCGTATCTTTTGTTCGTGTTTATAGCCGATAGTTCATAGCTTAGTAGCTCGCGGTGAGACCAGTGCCTAACATTTAACCTGTCGGACACCAACGACTGGTACACCGGCAGTCTGCAGTCGGCGCCGCAGGTTCAACGCCAAACAACGATAATAAGTCACGGTCACAGAATAACCTACAGTAAACGGGCATAAGTAATGCACATCGGTTAATGGGAAAGAGACAAAATATATGTCAATAAGTTAAAGAGGGACAACGCTCTATGAAGCCGAGTCTCTTTCCCTTGCATGCATGCATTACTTATGGCCCTTTTCTGTAAGGTGGAAGTACCAGTGCGTAACATGTTAACAGAGTATATTTATTTGAATCACGATATTTTGCTTATATACGTAAAGTATAAATCTACATAAAGTATTGTCATGTGTTTTGAGAGAGGAGTTCGTAAGTTTTGTTAAATGGTATTTATTTTATAGGGTGACAATATCAAAATGTTGGCGATGCGCTCATTAGACTTACCTTTTACCTATCTTATAAATAATTGTGTCTATACGTACTTAGTTATACTTAAATATGTAATTAATAGCTATGCTAATATGTACCTTTCTGTTTGGCTTTAAGGTTGAATTTAAGTTGTGCTATTGGTAATGAAATACGTTGCTATGCACCGGCCGGCAGTCCTCTGCTAGCCGCGCGCCTATGCGCACTCTCGCTGTGACTATTTGTCTTTCATGGGTATTCTCAAATACATATTTCTATTGAAACCTCGGCTTTTCTTGGTGTGAACCCCATACAAACACCACAAAATATCTCAAAATTACAAATTTTCTTAGTCAACTCCATTGTATGAGTCAGTGTCAGGTGCTATTGCTGGCAGTCCCAATAGATGGCACCACAGTACAACTTTCAATGTCACATATTGGGACACTGAAAATCTTAACACTCAGTCCGAATTGAATTTAGATATAAGCTAATTATTTCAAAGTTGGTATATGAAGGCACATACATTTATCATCGTTTAAATGCCCTAGTAATCGATTTTATCTTATCGATGGCAACTCAAGCTATAATGACGAGTATTGGTACATCGTCGGGTACTAGTCCTTCCACCTTACACGCATTTGTGTTCAAATTCAGTTTAGATAGTTTGGTGTCGCTGTCGAGACGGTTACACGGGAGACACGCGGCGCGACAGCCCCCCCGCGAGCCGCGAGCCCGCGCGCGCTCCGTGCAGCCGCGCTAGAGAGTGTAGGCCCTTAAATTGTTCATGAATGCATTTCGAGCCCTAACTTTGCTGTTCCTAGTTTATACTATAGTTTACGAAGGAACACCTAGCGAAGTGTTATCGATCTTGCAGCTCCGCTTCCGTCGTCCCTCGCGGCCGGAGCGGGACCGCACATATTGTTTCAGCTCCATATACAGGTGTTTTTTTAAGTGGGACAGTGTGGGGAAATCAGAAACTATAGAAGATACTATGGAAGCTGCAGGAAAAAAAATCAACATTATTAATTTTTAGGTACAATTCACACTTGACCAAAATTGTTTTCTCAATAGAATACCTAATGTCTCCTTAGACAGCTTTCCTGTATCTGTTTCCGATTTCTTTATACTGTCTCACTTAAAAAAACGCTCTGTATTGTGATCAATCAGGATGCGTCCGGGCAATCAACTGCATCATTAGGAAATTTTTTTATTTGTGTTGTGACATGACAGGAATATCTTTAATTATTAGCAAAATATTTTTTAAATCACTTTTCAAATGATACAGAGACAGTTCGGACTTGAGTTTTGTTTCGATGATTGAAAGCCAAATTGATGTAAGCGACAATTTTTGAACTTTGTCCAAAATCCAGACCAATTGACTCTGTATATCCTGAATATACAGGGTGACCTTTTTTTGAGTGTTCAAATTTTAACAGAAGTTTCCTTAATAAAAAATAGTAAATATGTGCTTTTTCTTTCAGTACCTTTCGGTATTAAAATGTAGAGAAAAATCAGCTGAAAGATATCCTAAAAACCCATGCTTTCATGGATACGACTTTACGAGACGAATAACGCGGAAGTGCACGACCGGTCACACGGAGCTGCGAGTGCGACTAAGTGTTCTAATTGCAATTTTGTATTGGTCGAGATAAGATAGGCGAGTGCACGCAGAAATGGCATCTGTTATTGATAACTTGTGCCTAGTAAAAATTTGAACACTCAAAAAAGGTCACCTTGTATAAGTAATTTTCACAAAAAATGTGGCTTCAACCAATTTGGTTTTCAATTCTCGATATGATCAGATGATCGTAGGACCCGCAGCGGCCGCTACTGGTTCCTTCATCGAATGGTCGGTGTGAATTCGTGTCGCATTCAATGTCGCTGCGACTCGGAGCGCAGCCGCCGCAGGTCCGCAGACTTGCATGTTTTTTTAGCCGCTTCTCTATTAGTACCTTGTTAACTTTAAGGCATTTTGAAATCTCGGTTGTTAAAAAAAAATTAAAAAATATGTTCAATGGTGTTCAACGAAAATTAAAAAACCAGAAGAATATGATATTAAAAGGGTACTAGTGGAGAAACGTGCGCGGGGGTGTGGACCCGTGGAGGGTGGACGCCGCCGCCCGCCCGTAAATGCTTGCGAGTTGCATCCCTGACGTCGCGGTTTTGGTGACCGGGGGCTGCGACAAGCATTCACGGACGGCCGAGCGGCACCAAAACGGCGAACGTCAGGAATATAAAACGCTTGGTCGTAAGAAATCATTTATTATCATCGTCGGGGTCGGGCGGGCGCGGTCTCGCCAGCCAGCGGTCCAGCGTGCCGTTCCGCAGCGCGGGGCGGCGTGCGTCCAGCCGCCACAGGTCGATGCTCACGCCGCCGCGGGACCGTGTCGCCCGTGACGCCGCTGGCGGCTTGGTCACGCGCGTGACGGCCGGCGGCGTCACCTGAGCGGCGTCTAGCCGAGCGGCCGGCGCCTCCGCCGGCTCGGGCTCGGGCGCCGGCTCGGGCGGCGGCGCGGCGCGGCGACGACGGCGCACCTTGGCTTCAGCGTCGCGGCGCGAGTAGGTCAGCTCGGGCTCGGGTTCGGGCTCGGGCTCGGGTTCGGGCTGCGGTCGACGGCGCCGTTCCCAGTCGCCGAGCGAGCGCCGCACGGCGCTGAGCGCCTCCCGCTCCGCCTCGCACCCGGCTTCGCTGCTCTCGACACAGCGCATTGCGTATTTCTCGATCGGTGTTAGCTGAAATATTTCATGAGAATTAATACAACACCTAATACTGTTTTTGTCGGACATAATGGCCTAACATAATACGTATATTAGTAGATAACATGCCAAGGCCGTTTAAGTGGGAAATGTCTCGGGTGACGTGTAATAACAAACATGTGATCTCAGGCTTTCCCATTTAACAGCAGAGGTGTATACTATTTTTCTGCTCAACGAAGCCGGCAGACGACAAGTTAGTTCAGCGCACAATGTGCAGTTTGCCGCTCGGTCTCCACGTCGCAGTAGTAGTGGAGTACACACCTGGTTCATGAGCACGGCGAGCTCGTCGGGCGGCTGGTGGTCGTCGTCGCGCAGCGGCACGGCCTCGTCGAACTCGGCCAGCTCGCCGGCCTGCTCGGTCTCCACGTCGCAGTAGTGGAGTACACACCTGGTTCATGAGCACGGCGAGCTCGTCGGGCGGCTGGTGGTCGTCGTCGCGCAGCGGCACGGCCTCGTCGAACTCGGCCAGCTCGCCGGCCTGCTCGGTCTCCACGTCGCAGTAGTGGAGTACACACCTGGTTCATGAGCACGGCGAGCTCGTCGGGCGGCTGGTGGTCGTCGTCGCGCAGCGGCACGGCCTCGTCGAACTCGGCCAGCTCGCCGGCCTGCTCGGTCTCCACGTCGCAGTAGTGGAGTACACACCTGGTTCATGAGCACGGCGAGCTCGTCGGGCGGCTGGTGGTCGTCGTCGCGCAGCGGCACGGCCTCGTCGAACTCGGCCAGCTCGCCGGCCTGCTCGGTCTCCACGTCGCAGTAGTGGAGTACACACCTGGTTCATGAGCACGGCGAGCTCGTCGGGCGGCTGGTGGTCGTCGTCGCGCAGCGGCACGGCCTCGTCGAACTCGGCCAGCTCGCCGGCCTGCTCGGCGCGCGCCGCCCGCGCCGCCGCCGCGTCGGCCTCGTCCTCGGCCGCCAGCAGCGCGCTCTCCACGTCGCCGCCGGTCCGTGTCGGCTCCGTCTCGTCGTCGCCTGAGCCCGAACCCGCCGCCACGTCGGCGCCCGCGCCGAACAGCTCTTTGATGCTCGCCTGGACACAGAGATACTCGTTCCGTAACATAGAACAGAAAGCTCATGTACGGAGCGAAACATACTGAACATTTTTCGAGTAAAAAATAAAATAAAAATAGGATCACCACGCTACTTTAGACTATGCGTAAAAATATCAGTACTCACAAAACACTAAAAGAGAAGAGAATCATACAAAATAAATGTAAAACCAGTGAATTAGAAACGTAACAAACGCGTTATTGGGTTCGAGTAGTGACAGACCTCGCGCAGGTAGCCTGGTGGTGAAGTGTCCGTCGTCGATGGCGAGCGCGCCGAGGCGGCGCTTCTCGGTGGCCTTGCGCAGGATGTTCTCCTCCACCGTGGCCGCCCGATGCGGTGGCAGCGGTCCTGCACGACACGACACGCGAGTAGTGACTGACCTCGCGCAGGTAGCTGGTGGTGAAGTGTCCGTCGTCGATGGCGAGCGCGCCGAGGCGGCGCTTCTCGGTGGCCTTGCGCAGGATGTTCTCCTCCACCGTGGCCGCCCGATGCGGTGGCAGCGGTCCTGCACGACACGACACGCGAGTAGTGACTGACCTCGCGCAGGTAGCTGGTGGTGAAGTGTCCGTCGTCGATGGCGAGCGCGCCGAGGCGGCGCTTCTCGGTGGCCTTGCGCAGGATGTTCTCCTCCACCGTGGCCGCCCGATGCGGTGGCAGCGGTCCTGCACGACACGACACGCGAGTAGTGACTGACCTCGCGCAGGTAGCTGGTGGTGAAGTGTCCGTCGTCGATGGCGAGCGCGCCGAGGCGGCGCTTCTCGGTGGCCTTGCGCAGGATGTTCTCCTCCACCGTGGCCGCCCGATGCGGTGGCAGCGGTCCTGCACGACACGACACGCGAGTAGTGACTGACCTCGCGCAGGTAGCTGGTGGTGAAGTGTCCGTCGTCGATGGCGAGCGCGCCGAGGCGGCGCTTCTCGGTGGCCTTGCGCAGGATGTTCTCCTCCACCGTGGCCGCCCGATGCGGTGGCAGCGGTCCTGCACGACACGACACGCGAGTAGTGACTGACCTCGCGCAGGTAGCTGGTGGTGAAGTGTCCGTCGTCGATGGCGAGCGCGCCGAGGCGGCGCTTCTCGGTGGCCTTGCGCAGGATGTTCTCCTCCACCGTGGCCGCCCGATGCGGTGGCAGCGGTCCTGCACGACACGACACGCGAGTAGTGACTGACCTCGCGCAGGTAGCTGGTGGTGAAGTGTCCGTCGTCGATGGCGAGCGCGCCGAGGCGGCGCTTCTCGGTGGCCTTGCGCAGGATGTTCTCCTCCACCGTGGCCGCCCGATGCGGTGGCAGCGGTCCTGCACGACACGACACGCGAGTAGTGACTGACCTCGCGCAGGTAGCTGGTGGTGAAGTGTCCGTCGTCGATGGCGAGCGCGCCGAGGCGGCGCTTCTCGGTGGCCTTGCGCAGGATGTTCTCCTCCACCGTGGCCGCCCGATGCGGTGGCAGCGGTCCTGCACGACACGACACGCGAGTAGTGACTGACCTCGCGCAGGTAGCTGGTGGTGAAGTGTCCGTCGTCGATGGCGAGCGCGCCGAGGCGGCGCTTCTCGGTGGCCTTGCGCAGGATGTTCTCCTCCACCGTGGCCGCCCGATGCGGTGGCAGCGGTCCTGCACGACACGACACGCGAGTAGTGACTGACCTCGCGCAGGTAGCTGGTGGTGAAGTGTCCGTCGTCGATGGCGAGCGCGCCGAGGCGGCGCTTCTCGGTGGCCTTGCGCAGGATGTTCTCCTCCACCGTGGCCGCCCGATGCGGTGGCAGCGGTCCTGCACGACACGACACGCGAGTAGTGACTGACCTCGCGCAGGTAGCTGGTGGTGAAGTGTCCGTCGTCGATGGCGAGCGCGCCGAGGCGGCGCTTCTCGGTGGCCTTGCGCAGGATGTTCTCCTCCACCGTGGCCGCCCGATGCGGTGGCAGCGGTCCTGCACGACACGACACGCGAGTAGTGACTGACCTCGCGCAGGTAGCTGGTGGTGAAGTGTCCGTCGTCGATGGCGAGCGCGCCGAGGCGGCGCTTCTCGGTGGCCTTGCGCAGGATGTTCTCCTCCACCGTGGCCGCCCGATGCGGTGGCAGCGGTCCTGCACGACACGACACGCGAGTAGTGACTGACCTCGCGCAGGTAGCTGGTGGTGAAGTGTCCGTCGTCGATGGCGAGCGCGCCGAGGCGGCGCTTCTCGGTGGCCTTGCGCAGGATGTTCTCCTCCACCGTGGCCGCCCGATGCGGTGGCAGCGGTCCTGCACGACACGACACGCGAGTAGTGACTGACCTCGCGCAGGTAGCTGGTGGTGAAGTGTCCGTCGTCGATGGCGAGCGCGCCGAGGCGGCGCTTCTCGGTGGCCTTGCGCAGGATGTTCTCCTCCACCGTGGCCGCCCGATGCGGTGGCAGCGGTCCTGCACGACACGACACGCGAGTAGTGACTGACCTCGCGCAGGTAGCTGGTGGTGAAGTGTCCGTCGTCGATGGCGAGCGCGCCGAGGCGGCGCTTCTCGGTGGCCTTGCGCAGGATGTTCTCCTCCACCGTGGCCGCCCGATGCGGTGGCAGCGGTCCTGCACGACACGACACGCGAGTAGTGACTGACCTCGCGCAGGTAGCTGGTGGTGAAGTGTCCGTCGTCGATGGCGAGCGCGCCGAGGCGGCGCTTCTCGGTGGCCTTGCGCAGGATGTTCTCCTCCACCGTGGCCGCCCGATGCGGTGGCAGCGGTCCTGCACGACACGACACGCGAGTAGTGACTGACCTCGCGCAGGTAGCTGGTGGTGAAGTGTCCGTCGTCGATGGCGAGCGCGCCGAGGCGGCGCTTCTCGGTGGCCTTGCGCAGGATGTTCTCCTCCACCGTGGCCGCCCGATGCGGTGGCAGCGGTCCTGCACGACACGACACGCGAGTAGTGACTGACCTCGCGCAGGTAGCTGGTGGTGAAGTGTCCGTCGTCGATGGCGAGCGCGCCGAGGCGGCGCTTCTCGGTGGCCTTGCGCAGGATGTTCTCCTCCACCGTGGCCGCCCGATGCGGTGGCAGCGGTCCTGCACGACACGACACGCGAGTAGTGACTGACCTCGCGCAGGTAGCTGGTGGTGAAGTGTCCGTCGTCGATGGCGAGCGCGCCGAGGCGGCGCTTCTCGGTGGCCTTGCGCAGGATGTTCTCCTCCACCGTGGCCGCCCGATGCGGTGGCAGCGGTCCTGCACGACACGACACGCGAGTAGTGACTGACCTCGCGCAGGTAGCTGGTGGTGAAGTGTCCGTCGTCGATGGCGAGCGCGCCGAGGCGGCGCTTCTCGGTGGCCTTGCGCAGGATGTTCTCCTCCACCGTGGCGGCCGTCACCAGCCGGAACACGTGCACGTCGCGCGTCTGCCCGATGCGGTGGCAGCGGTCCTGCACGACACGACACGACAAATTACTACCGGCTCCGACTCCCACAAGCATTCGTGTGCACAATATTACATGACAGAAATTAAATGTACAGTCACCACATGGGAATGTTGAGCCACTTGGCAATGGATGCAATTTGGTCGTGTAATATTATGGGTTCGGTATTTTTCGTTAGTAGGCACGATCGCGACATGACCGATGTTCCCCGATGATGTGTCAGTCAAATACGAATCTTTGTTGCGTCAAAATTTCACAGTGTGTCAAAACTATTTGAAATAATAAAAATTTCTTCGTCTACGAGAATTAAGGATTAGTCATCGGCCATTATTAGACGCTAGATGTCGTTGTTCCTAGAGGAAACTGGGTAATGACAGTTCTTTATAGATTAGTCTAAAGCCGTTTTGTAATTTATTCGTGTTTTCTTCAAATCGGAAGCCATGATTTATCTGATATTAATAGGCGAGGTATTTTTTCCATTCATATTTATATAAATAGGCATGTTATCGAGCAATTTTAAATTATATTTTTCATTGACAAAGACAAATGCTATTGCTGTCTTTATTATCATTCGTTACAGCTCAGTTGACGTTAGTTGAAAACTTATGTAATGTAACCTTTGTAGAAATATGGTAGGTAACCTTTGACAATCTACCCATAATCTTATAATCTGTCAGTAGCCATAAAAATGTATAATAGAAACTTGATAGTTTCTTACTGAAATTCTAACTTTGAAAAAATACCTGTCAGTGACAGCCGTTAAAAGGAAAGTGAACGAAATTACCATCAGGGCTCTGAAGTTAGATTGACGTCTCCATCGTCGACGGTCTAAAGCGGATGTTATAACGTAACTATAGTAACGTCAGCTTCCGGAAAAATAGCGAACAATCATTGGTTAAACATTTTTGTTATTACGTAACCATGGTAATGTCACCTTATGAAGAATACACGAGCGGTCATTGGCTAACCGTAGCAACGACCGCCCCATTGGTCAGCAGAGTTCGGCCGAAGTCGTGATACCAGCCTCATAAGAGTTCGGAACCCGATTTGTATTATTCGACCAAGTTGCGAACAGTGGCAAGTGGCTCGACAATCCCGTGTGGTGACTGTACCAAATCGCAGATGTTTGGTGCCCAAACTGAAGGTGAAAGAAATAATATGAATAATATTCTAGAGTTTTACGAATTAAATTGGTTACCGTATCCTATAGACGCCTGCGAGTTCGTGGGATTCTCATACGCGTTGGTGACCCTTGAAGAAACTATAAACTCCTCTTTAGAAGTCTAATAATGTTGCGAAACCTCTAAGGTACCCTGTTTGTTCATTCCATAATAAGCGTTCGCGGGAAGAAAGTCCTCCTAAACCGCACGGCGAAGTCTCCATTTACGGGATGCGTAGTCAAGATGCCAACCGTTAATGCTCAATCGTGAAACGTGAACGAAAGGTAACTTGACTATCTTTGTTCCACTAATAAAAAAGAGTGACGGAGATGACTAGGATACACTTCGCAGTGTGGTGTGACAGTGAGCGGTACCTGCGCCTGCGCGTCCATGGTGGGGTTCCAGTCGGAGTCGTAGAAGATGACGCAGTCGGCGCCGGTGAGGTTGAGCCCCACGCCGCCGGAGCGCGTCGACAGTGTGGTGTGACAGTGAGCGGTACCTGCGCCTGCGCGTCCATGGTGGGGTTCCAGTCGGAGTCGTAGAAGATGACGCAGTCGGCGCCGGTGAGGTTGAGCCCCACGCCGCCGGAGCGCGTCGACAGTGTGGTGTGACAGTGAGCGGTACCTGCGCCTGCGCGTCCATGGTGGGGTTCCAGTCGGAGTCGTAGAAGATGACGCAGTCGGCGCCGGTGAGGTTGAGCCCCACGCCGCCGGAGCGCGTCGACAGGATGAACGCGAACAGCCGCGGGTCGGCGTTGAACCGCTCTACTAGTGCCTGCACATACACACAAACGGTTACTGGTTGTACTTATTACTCTCGTACTCGAGGGAAATTTGGAGCAAACCACTTAGGATTTCTACGCTCCATGCTGTCGATAGGCGACTACAAAGGCTTTTCTGACTTTTGTTGAGAAGTTAGGATAGCTGGAGCAAAAGTAGAACGACAAACAATTTCGGCCTCAATTAGTATTAACCGAGAATGAGTTAGCTATTGTGGTTTTCTTTGATATATACTATTCAATATAACAATAGTTTTACACAAGATGGCCAAAAAAATAAGTGTATTTCTCTTGTCTGTGAGGTTTTGGGATTAAGAACAGCACGCGTAGGTTTTTGGAAATTTCAGAAGAGACACCTAAAATTTTAAAATCTCTTTGAATAGGGATAGGTGCTACTAATATTATTGAGATAATATAACTTTTGAAAAATGTATTTCTCAAAAAAAACTTTAACGCAATATAGACCGCGTCGTAAAACCTGACCGGTAAAGGGAATGCATTTATTTTTCGGTGAGTTCTTACACAACAAGTTTGAATAGAAGCGGACGACACCTCGGGTACCGATACCGACCTGCCTGCGCTCGACCTTGGTGGCGCCGTCGAGGCGCGCGTAGGCGTGGCCGTGCAGGCTGAGGAAGGCCTCGAGCACGTCGAGCACGCGCGTCATCTGCGTGAAGATGAGCACGCGGTGGCCGCCCGCCTTCAGCCGGCGCAGCAGCGGCGCCAGCGCCTGCAGCTTGCCGCAGTCGAACTGCAGCAGGCGCGGGTGCGGGAAGGCCACGGCCTGGCGGCTGGCGGCCGCGTGGAGGAGCGCTAGCGCGGCGCGGGCTGGCGCGGCGGCGGCGCGCTCGGCCGCCGCGCTAGCCCGGCGCCACGCTCGCGCGCCCGGCCCACAGCCCGCCTCCAGCGTCGGCGCCGCCGCCA
This sequence comes from Thaumatotibia leucotreta, assembly GCA_025490895.1. Taxonomy (NCBI): domain Eukaryota; kingdom Metazoa; phylum Arthropoda; class Insecta; order Lepidoptera; family Tortricidae; genus Thaumatotibia; species Thaumatotibia leucotreta. The sequence continues at coordinate 28,899 of JALPQI010001694.1, forward strand.
GGCACGCGCGCCAGCATATGCTGAATCTGTGTACATTACATGTGGAGTCAGATAATGGACTGGCTCACGTCGCGTCTAGATTATATCACCAAAGTTATACGCGAGTCGAATTAAAATTACTTGTCTAATGAGCAGAGATCGGACAAAATGTGCGTCATTGTTCGCATTATGGACATGACTTCAAAGTCCATTGAATAATTAATCAATTAATAATTTTCAAAAAATTACCTATTTGACACCAGTAACTGAAAATACATGCAAAGCATCATTGGCCGACTTAATACGAATGATATTAAAATAATCTGTCTAATGAAACAGGCCGTATTTACACAGGTTTTTTACTAACTAAGCGATTATTGTAGTTTCGTAATTAAAAACTATGTCTTCGATAAACCCAGCGTCTAACTATGTTTTACGAGCATTGAACCCCGTTATCTCGACTCACTTTTTTCAAAAAAAAACGGAAAATCGGATTCTTCCAAATTTAGACATAATTCTATCTTGAAAATTACTTCTGTCTCGTGAAAAGTAGTACGTAAACACAACTTAAAGCAGGCCATACACGTAAGGGTATACCTGACAGTGCACAGTTCTGTAACATACACGCTCCGTTTTACCTGAACAGTTGACCTGTACAGGCAAACCTGTCAGGTACACCCTTACGTGTATGGCCTGCTTCATAAGGGTTTTTGATAGTTTTTCTGCCACTATGGGGTGGTGAAATGACAGTACTATCGCGTAAATTCAACGAATTATCGAAAGAAATACGTGAATTATATTTTTTTGTTTATTTATTCTAATATTCTAATTAATAGCTTACTTTAGGAATATTGTTTTCTAAGATAAATGAAAAAAACTGTTCCGCGTAGATTAGATTCCCATAAAGATCTAGTCATTTTATTTAGTACTAGTGACTTTGCGCCCTTGTTTTAGAACTCAATTTCCAGTTTTCTAGTTTCAATCCATAACAAAATCAATAATTTTCCAAACACATTAAAATTGCGTTATCTCATTTTCAGGATCTATGAATACAGTCGTTTGTACACGCCTACATAGCGCCGCCAGTTGGCAGTTTTTTTTTCGAAACGATTATCATATCAGCACGTTACCTGTCAACGACATCGTGCATGCGCTCGAGCAGCGCGGCGAGGTCGGGCGGGTGCAGCGGCGGCGGCGGCGCGGGCGGCGGCGCGGCCACGGCGCGGCGCAGGTCGGCGCCCAGCAGCGGCAGCCGCCAGCAGCGGCGCTCGTTGGCCGCCGCCAGCCGCCGCAGCGCCGAGCGCCGCCGCGCCGCCAGCCGCGCCGCCGCCGGGGTCGACGGCGGCGGCGACGAGGCGGGCGGTGCGGCCATGGGGCGCCGCGCCGGCTTCACGCGCAGCGGCGGCGCCGTTGCGGCACCTGGTTTATGGTAATGGTTAATATTTCACTTCTAAATAGGGAAAGCACATGCACGAGGCGGCGGGGCGGACACACTACACACTAGGGTGGATCGATTTTTTTATTTTCGGAAATTCATAAAATAATCTTTATGGATCGATACTTCGTGGCTAGAGAAACAAAAAATATTATGATCATTTTTGGATTTACTTTTATTTTGTACTTCATTTATAGGCTCAAAAATCGACTCTATTTTTAAGGTTTTTTTTTAAGAAAAGTCAGTAGTTCGTGAATATTTTCGGTTTTATTTTTATGTAGAAACAAAATAACGTTATTTGTCATAAATTTAGAATTTGCACAATTTAATTATATGAAAATTATAACCAGTATCGGCAAACACTGGTTTTCAACTTTGAGGCTCTTGGGGCAGTATTTGCCAAATGAATATCGGAAAAAGGTATATTGTTAAAGAATGTTACTTTTTACGACTATCATTCTATCGGCGCGCGGTTCCAAAAATCCGAAAAAAATTTTTTTTTCATATTCAATGTATGAACCAAAATTTTTTTCAGGATTTTCTGTTACGGGCCACGTATAGGAATAACCTGTCTAAAAAGTAACTTTTTCAACAATATATCTTTTTCCGATAATCATTCGGGAAGTACTGCCCCAAGAGCCTCAAAGTTAAAATTATTTTTTGGAGATACTGCGAACAATTTTCATATAATTAAATCACACAAACCTTAAATTTATGAAAAACAATCTTATTGTACAGTAGGTATACAGGGTGTAAAGGTTTCAGTAACGATGTCTTTTACACACTGTATAAATGGATGCGGCTGAATGCACCACACACACTAAGATTATTAACGACCCATTTCCCCATGGGTAATGATCCCTGTCAACCTACACACAGTACACTCACCCACGGCGGCGGAGGGCAGCGCGCGCGGCACGAGGCGCAGGTGTATGCGCAGGCGCGCGGGCGGCGGGCGGGGCGGGGCGGGCGGCGGCGGCCGCAGCGCGTGCACGAGGCGGCGCGGCGGCGCCAGGTGGCGCGCGCGGTGCGCCGGGAAGGCGCCGGCCTCGGACAGCTCCAGCGACGCCAGGTCGCCGCCCAGTCGCGCCGACACCGACTCGCGCTCGAGTATCTGACGTTACAATATTATTCGTTGCGATTAAGGGCTCTCCACACAGGATGCGTGCGCAGCAGGTGCCATGTGCGCGTAGCGTGCGCGCTGTAACGCATCAAATGTCATAATGACAAGCCACTTACGTCACGGGACTTACAAGCGGGGTCCCATCTACTATGAGACTACGACATTTCACACGATACAAGCACACGTACAACTGCTCCCACGCATCCGATGTGGCTCGGTCTTTGAGCTGACGCCACCCTAAATGTCTCACAAAGAAACTGCCGCGCGAGATATACGACCGCACATCAAGGATTTAAATTATTTTAGACCAAACAAGCGAATGCTCATTCTGTCCCTGCTTTACGAAATCAACGATTTTCGACGAATCACGTTTTGTGTAACGAACGAATTTCGTAGAGTGAATGATAGAATGAGCATTCTCTCGTTTGGACATACGATCGCTTTGAATGTCTTGTGAATTGCAACTAGCCCTAGCACAGGCCTCGGTCTTTTTGGACAGTTACCGCACTGTAGAGGTGTAAGTATAGCATATAAGAACCGATGCCTATGTGTGTGTATCCTAGTATATAAGGCTGATCTATATCCTAATAAAGAGAGTTCATATACGATCCTTGTTGTGATTACTTGTCTCCAACTCTCATCCCTACAACACACTACCTTTAAACGCTGGTCGGAACTAATACAAAATGTAATAGTGAATAGTTGGATTGTAAAATTTTATTGATAAAATAAATAAATCTCCTTGAAGCGACCTAAATGATTGGCACACTGACCTCCTCGATGAGCACGATGGCGGGCACGGGCACTCTTAGCCGCGGCATGAGGAAGGGCGAGGCGACGGGCCGCGGCTCGAACAGGTCCGGATGGTTGCACACCTTGCGCAGCTGCATCAGAACGTTGATCACGCTCAGCAGGTTGCCCGACGCCAGGCTCTCCTTCGTCCTGCACACCAAATTATAAAACTACGTGTTTCTCGCTGCACTTCTCCGACCGCAAAAACTGAACGCTGGCTGTCACGAAATTTCAGCACATTAAACACGTGTATACTTAACGACTAAATTAAACTTCGAAGAAATCGATCATCAATATTTATTGTCAGATGTCAGTTCATGACAAACTTACAAAATTTGAAATTAAAATTTCTAGTCCAGTAATGAAATCAGAAACGCTGGAGTAATACGTAATTACTAGCTACCGGACTCACTATCGTGTTCTCAGAATCATCAAAAGCATAGAAGAATAGCGTCGTGAGACACGTGACGAACATTCTCGTGAAGTGACTCGCGCAGTTCCCTAGTGGACTAGTACAACAGTAGACAGCGCACTCACTTGGCCCTGGCCATGAAGTCGTCGTAGAGGCAGCGCTGGCGCTTGGCGAGGCGGCACATGAGCACGTGCTCGTACTTGCGCGGCATCTGCCGCTCCACGTCCGCCTTCAGCCGCCGCAGCAGGAACGGTTCCCTAGTGGACTAGTACAACAGTAGACAGCGCACTCACTTGGCCCTGGCCATGAAGTCGTCGTAGAGGCAGCGCTGGCGCTTGGCGAGGCGGCACATGAGCACGTGCTCGTACTTGCGCGGCATCTGCCGCTCCACGTCCGCCTTCAGCCGCCGCAGCAGGAACGGCCGCAGCACCTGCGCAACACCCAGAACACGGTTCCTCAATAACGCCGAATGCTCGACGATCTGACAAGGTCTCCTGGTTAAAGGTGTCTACACTGAATAAACCTCCTCGCGAGGAAAGTTCCACCCGCAGATGCTCGGTCAGTCTATCTCACAAGGCTTATTCAGTGTGGACCGTGGACTCGCTTATACAAGAATATAAATAATACATTTCCTTTCCTAAGGGGGTTCCTAAAAGAATATTCTGCTGCAAATACTCAGGAATATGATTGTAAAATTGACATCCTGCACAGGTTTTATCAAAGTTAGAAGTAAAAAGATTCTTATTCCGACACCCACTGTAGCCGTATGACAAGAGCGTATTAAAACCAAATGGCACGGTGATCAACTCATATTGTCCCAAAGTTGGAAACATAAAAGACGTCTTAGGCTACTTTAATAGTGATGCAAAAAGCACAAATTCGTCGGAGGTAGTGTTTTTTTTCTGTAAGTCTAAGAAATTGTTAAATGTATGTTCTGCAATTTGGCGGACCTGAATTACGGTGTTGAATACAAGCGCAAGTTAACACACTCGATCGATCATCCATGACCCTTAATACAATGACAATAAAGTCGAGGATAGCTCTGGTGACAAATACTCAGGAATATTATTGTAAAATTGTGCAGGATGCACAGATTTTATCAAAGTTAGAAGCAAAAAGATGTCTTATTCCGATCCACTCATTGTAGCCGTATGACAAGAGCGTATTAAAACCAAATGGCACGGTGATCAACTCATATTGTCCCTAAGTTGCAAACATAAAAGACGTCTTAGGATACTTTACTAGTGATGCAAAAAGCACGAATTCGTCGGAGGTAGCGTTTTTTTCTGTAAGTCTAAGAAATGGTTAAATGTTCTGTAATTTGGCGGACCTGAATTACGGTGTTGAATACAAGCGCCAGTTAACACACTCGATTGATCATCCATGACCCTTAATACAATGACAATAAAGTCGAGGATAGCTCTGGTGACAAATACTCAGGAATATTATTGTAAAATTGTGCAGGATGCACAGATTTTATCAAAGTTAGAAGCAAAAAGATGTCTTATTCCGATCCACCCATTGTAGCCGTATGACAAGAGCGTATTAAAACCAAATGGCACGGCGATCAACTCATATTGTCCCTAAGTTGGAAACATAAAAGACGTCTTAGTTTGCATCACTAGTAAAGTTACTAGTGATGCAAAAAGCACGAATTTGTCGGAGGTAGCGTTTTTTTTTCTGTATGTCTAAGAAATTGTTAAATGTATGTTCTGCAATTTGGCGGACCTGAATTACGTTGTTGAATACAAGCGCCAGTTAACACACCCGATTGATCATCCATGACCCTTAATACAATGTCAATAAAGTCGAGGATAGCACCGGTGACCCACCTCGTGCAGCCGCCGCCCTCGCGCCTGCGTGCCGGCGCCGGCGCCGCCCTCGCCCGCGAGCGCGGCGACGGGCGCGAACCACTCGCGGAACTCCGAGTGCGACGTTCCTGTCTGTACCGTGACCCACCTCGTGCAGCCGCCGCACGAGCGCCTGCGTGCCGGCGCCGGCGCCGCCCTCGCCCGCGAGCGCGGCGACGGGCGCGAACCACTCGCGGAACTCCGAGTGCGACGTTCCTGTCTGTACCGTGACCCACCTCGTGCAGCCGCCGCACGAGCGCCTGCGTGCCGGCGCCGGCGCCGCCCTCGCCCGCGAGCGCGGCGACGGGCGCGAACCACTCGCGGAACTCCGAGTGCGACGTTCCTGTCTGTACCGTGACCCACCTCGTGCAGCCGCCGCACGAGCGCCTGCGTGCCGGCGCCGGCGCCGCCCTCGCCCGCGAGCGCGGCGACGGGCGCGAACCACTCGCGGAACTCCGAGTGCGACGTTCCTGTCTGTACCGTGACCCACCTCGTGCAGCCGCCGCACGAGCGCCTGCGTGCCGGCGCCGGCGCCGCCCTCGCCCGCGAGCGCGGCGACGGGCGCGAACCACTCGCGGAACTCCGAGTGCGACGTTCCTGTCTGTACCGTGACCCACCTCGTGCAGCCGCCGCACGAGCGCCTGCGTGCCGGCGCCGGCGCCGCCCTCGCCCGCGAGCGCGGCGACGGGCGCGAACCACTCGCGGAACTCCGAGTGCGACGCGAACACGTCCGGCATGAGGAAGTGCATCAGCGACCACAGCTCCAACAGGCTGTTCTGGAGAGGCGTGCCCGTCAGCAGTAGCCGCCTAAGACCAAACCAAATATTTACTTATTCAACCTTTACATATACAGAATATTTGTACACAAGTGCAGGCACAATGTGGTGCAAGGGCAAAAGGAGTAAAAAAGAGGAACACGTAGCGAAACAAACTTTCACTAAAATAAAAATTAAAAAATAAATCATTGACTAATTTTTGGTCAAATCATACCAAAAATGAGTTGATGACTTATTTTTTCATTTTTATTGCAATGGCAATGTTGAAAAGTATTCAAAAATGTATGTACAGGACCCCGCTAAACCTGTAAATGGAACCTCTAGATACAGCACCTGTCAGTCTGGAAGTTGAGCAGCATCTGCCAGCGCTGGCTCTTGAAGTTCTTGATGTTCTGCGCCTCGTCGAGCACGAGGTAGCGCCAGCGCTTGCGGCGGAAGGACTGGTGGTCCTGCACCACCAGCTTGTACGACGTGATGCACACGTGGAACGAGTTCGGCTTCGTCCACCCCACGCGCTTTAGTTTACGTTCCTGAAACATATTTTTACTTAGGTGTTGTTCCACTGTCGTCGCCTTCTAGACTTTACTACGTTTTTCAAAGCGTTTGATGTCCACTAATTTATATCAAGGGGAGCAGTGTTTTGAGCTTTGGCTTATTTACATCTGTTACAAATGTAAAAATATTTACCGAAGTGACAGTAGCACGTAGTGACACGGATGACACCAGAGAGCATTAAGAGGCGTTTTATCTAGATTATTATACCAATTATATCCTATTCAGATTAAAATAAAAAAATAGTTAAAATACCTTGATTGTTCCATAATAGGTGAGTATCTTGAAGGCGGGGCACCACTTCTTGAACTCCATCTCCCAGTTGAGCACGACGGAGGTGGGCGCCACGACGAGGTGCGGGCCCCAGTCGTGGCGCTCGAGCGCCAGGTGCGCCAGCAGCGCGATGGTCTGGATGGTCTTGCCGAGCCCCATCTCGTCCGCCAGGATGCCGTTGAGCGCGCGCGCGTGCATGGTGGCCAGCCAGTGCAGCCCCACGTGCTGGTACTCGCGCAGCGGGTGCTTCAGCAGCCGCGGCACCGGCGTCGCCACCGCCGTGGACTGCAGCGTCGTGCCCGTGGGCTGCAGCGTGGCCGCCAGCGACGCCGCCGCCTCCACGCGCCGCTCCGAGTCGCCCGGCTCGTCCACCAGCGCGGCCAGCTTCTCCGAGCCGTCGCTCGCCGCCGACGACGCGTCGGAGTCCGAGTCCGAGTCGGAGCCGTCGGTCGCGTCGTCCTCGTCGGGCTCGGCGTCGGCCGCCGGCGGCGCGGCCTCGTAGCGGCGGCGCAGCTCGTCGAGGTCGAGGTCGGCCTCCTCGCGCAGCTCGTCGATCTCGCGGCGGTGGTCGACGCGCTCGCGGCGCTCCTGCGCGGCGATGGTGTCCTCGTCGTCGGCGGAGTCGGCGTCGGCGCTGTAGTCGGAGGAGCCGGGCGAGGGCGGCGCGGCGGGCGTGTAGCCGGGCGGCAGCAGGTCGGGCAGCGGCTGGCGGGACTCGCGGCAGAGCGCCTCGATCTCCTCGCGGTGGTGCGCGGCGGTTTGCATGGCCTCGCGCTCGGCGGCGGCGATGGTCTCCTCGTCGTCGCTGGCGGCGCCGCGCGGCGTGAACTCGTCGTCGCTGGGCGGCGTGTCGGGCTGGCGCAGGCTGGCGGCCAGCTGGCGGCTATAGCGCTCCGTGCGGTCCACGATGATGGACAGCTGCTCGTCCAGCGCCTCCTTGCGCGCGCGCTCCACGCGCCGCGACCGCTTCCACTCCACCAGCTACACGGGAATACAGGGGCACGGTCAACACAAGAATAAATCAAGCCGAGATAAGTAGTTACGTTCAGTTGTTGTTTCATAATGTTCCACACGTGACGCTCACCTTTTCTACATTAAGCCAGAAAGTCCTGATCTCCTTGGCGGCGAAAGCGGCTATCCTCTTCAGTTGTAACTCTTGCGCCTTCTCAGCCTTTTGTGCCGCAGCCGCCTTGTCTTGGAAATATTTTTGCACAGCACGTGCACACTAAAATAAAAACATGAGTATTAGTTAATTTAATCATATAAGCAAGAGGATGTTCACTGCCAGCCAAGGATTGTTATACTCAAATCAATGTCAAATTGAAATTCTTCTGATAATGAATGTTTGAAAACGAGTTTCGGCAGAGCATCGATGGCTCACCTTCTTGGCGGCCTGCTTCTTCCACTTGCGCTCGTGTGCGAAGTCCTGCGCGAGCCAGGCCATCTCCTCGAGCAGGTAGTCCCAGTGCGTCTTGGGCCGCGGCGGCTCGGCCACGCGCGGCAGGCGGCGCTCCGCCCACAGCCCCGCGCGCGCCAGCTCCGCCACGCGCGCCGCCACGTACGCCTCCTGTCGCGCCTGCGTCAGACCGCCACAGAAAAATGGTACTAAATTCCATCGAAACAATAAACTGATATTTTTCAAATTTGGCATTTTTTATAGGTACAGGAAAACGTTTTCCAGAACGTAACTCGAATTCGAGAATTTTACTGCAACAGCAAAAACGTGACATGCAAATCTCATGAATCTGTAATGTTCTGTAATAATACGTGGAGCAGAGTATAGCATAAATATTCAAAATATCTATTAGGGGTACTGTAAGAATTAATAGTAATGAAGACTGCCACGATGTTGTTGACTGGAGGAAGCACATGTATGATAACCGAACTGCTTCACGCGGCGATGTCCTCGCGACGCGTCACGCTACAGGAACAGCTAGGGAATGCTACTATAGGAAGCGTAGTCCATCATGTTGCCGCCCGCCTGCAGGAAGTGTAGCCGCTCGCATACCTTCTCCACCATCTCGGTGGGCGCGGGCGGGTCGGGCGGCGGCTCGGGCGGCGGCACGGGCGGCGGCCGGCGCGCCTCCAGGAAGGTGAGCAGCTGCGGCGCGGGCGGCCGCTTGCGCCACGCCGCGTAGTCCATCATGTTGCCGCCCGCCTGCAGGAAGTACAGCTCGCTGAGCTGCTCCGTGTACCTGCGGGTACATGTCTCATGTGATCGACTTCTTGTATCACCCAAACGAGCACTTTTCTATGAGATTCTTTCACGAAAGTGCTGGGGTGCTCACGAAAGACTGCAGTTAAAAAATATAGAAGAAAGAAATAGTACATTGTGCATCAAGGGAGGTAAGTACGGAATTACTAACGAGAGTGTTAGAAGCCCGACGCCGTTAGGGACTTAATGGCGTCAACTCACGTTATAATACATTGATGCATACAATGTTTTTCATCACACTTGCCGACAAAAAAATAAGTTTTAAGATATAATATTATTAAATGACGTACTGACATTTCTATTACTCCCTAGAGAATATCACCTTTCTATTACTCCCGCTACGCGCGCAAGCAATGGCGCGCTTAGACAGCAAGTGTGATGAAAAATCATTTTATCATTTTCAATGGAATGTCATTGCTCTTCACACTCTCGCCAGTAATTAATGATGCATCAACAGAGTTCTCTCAGCACTCATCATCATGGTCTATTTTTTACGTTATTATTCAAATGTGTAATGTCAGAACCTTACACAACTTTTTTAATTCAGGTACAGGCAGGTGATCCAGTAAGGGCTCGTGCATAAATCATGTACCCCCCCCTCCCCTACCGTGATCTTTCGTGATGTTTTCTTGGACCCCCCTCCCCCCCTATAGGACCTCGCGTGATTTATGCACAAGCCCTAACTTAGAGGATGAGTAAAGCGATAGCTTACCGGTCGCGTAACGTCTTGAGGCGCAGCAGCTTGTACTCGAGCACGCGCTTGCGCAGCGCGGGCGCGTCGTCCAGCTTGGTGCGCTTGCGCGGCGGCTCGTCGGGCGGCGCGGGCGCGGGCGCGCGCTCGGCCGGCGCGGCGGCGCCGTTGAGCGCCTCCGCGCCGCCCGCCAGCCCGCCCACCACGCGCTCCACCCCCTGCCACAAACACATTATATACTACCAACAATACTACTGCATGTACCATATTTGCGGCGATTGAGATCCTCCGCCGTGGATGCGGCACGGCCAGCGTTATTGCTGGTACCTGGAAGGTGGGACTGTGCGAACGTTTACAAGGCTCTTTCTCTACTAATTGGAAAATCACTGTCCTAGGCATTTATAGCAAAATTATATGAAAATAATTAAAAAAAAAACCTCTTTTGATTTGAATTATTTGGAAGATGAACTTGGCAGTAGAGAAATGCCCATAATAACATAGAATATTTATTTGAATCACAATATTTTGCTCATATATATAAATCTACATAAAGTATTGTCATGTGTTCTCCTTTGGGAGAGGAGTTTGTAAGTTTTGTTAAATAGTATTTATTCTATAGGGTGACAATATCAAAATTTCGCAAAATTGCAAATTATCTTAGTCGACTCCATTGTACAGTCACATCTAATAATATCTATACATTTCGGAACATATTTCAAAGGCATAAGGATCAAAATCGTATACATATTATTGGAGCCGACCATACAAGTGTCAGGTGCTTTTGCTGGCAACTGCCAATAGATAACATCTCAGTATAGTTTGAATATCACATATTGGGACATTGAAAATATTAACACTCAGTCCTAATAAATATAAGCCTGTCTTAAAATTATGCAAATAATTTAGATATAACCACTTGAACGTCCAATGATAGTATATTATCCAAACAAAAAAGGCAGTAGACTGTTCGTGGATGCTATACTATCCCATGAAGTCGAAGGAGACACAGTTGATTATAGCGGCATCTAGCGAAATATAGAGGCATTATTTCCTAATTCCCTTGTTGCAACAACGTAGCCTAGTTTAGTAGCGTAGTAACTAGTTTACGCTAAAAAATATATATGGCAGTGTACGCTCGTTACTCAGTCGATAAAAAATTATAATTTGTCAGTGTTGTGTCAAATTGCCGTGCAATTGTGAGTGTTTGCTAAGGACTCCTAGTTATGTCGTAAGTATTTCACGTTAATTTACATATTTTTGGGGTTATTATACATAAAAATGATCAGGAACGTGTGCTCTATACGATAATGTGTATCATCTTAAGTTTGTGACAGTGTGATACCTGTCAAGTGAGTTTAAAATATGAAGGTTATCTTTCTTATTTTTTCATAGACATATTAAATTTATAGACCGAGTCTATTTTATCTGTGGGTGACGCCGGCAATGCCTGTCAACGATCTTTGTTTGGATATACTAGTGCACCTAAACCGCAAATAGTAAAAGTGATTAAAATAAAGCTTTTCATGTATATTTCTGTTCGATAAGTGCACGGAATGTGATAAAAGTGATGACTTGTGTGGTTCCAGGGTGTAAAAACCGCCAGGGTTACCTGAATGAACAAAATAAAGACATTACGTTTCACCGGTAATTTAGTTTTGACTTGAATTTTAAGATTTCGAACCTTATTAAGGTAAAAGTAACTGAAAATCTTATTCAATATTTGTTGTCGGATACATATGTGTAGTTTTGTGATTAAACCATTCGTATTTACATTCGTAATGTAATTATAAATAGTGGGATTCAAACATTTGTATCGCATAGTGTGGTACTTAAGAGACCGATCGTGATATCGATAAATGTATTGATAGTCAACTCAAAAATGAATCGATGTTTTTAATGTCCAACAGGTTTCCACTGGACACTGAACAAAGGCTATTATGGGTCAAAAATATCAAAAAGTCAGACGACTGGTGCCCTAAAGAGTATTCAAAAATATGCTCTGCACAATTTTAAGCTGTTGTTTCAGGCAAGGGTACGCGCATAAGTGATTACATTCTGACGTACTACCCACCATATTTGGTAATCATCCAATGTCATGTCAACCAGCAAGTAAATTAAGTTTAGTTTAATAATGACGCTCATGTGATACTTGTGTAGACTGATTAATTTAATTATAAAGAAGCCATCATACCAAAATTGTTAGGTATGCTTTAAGGAAAGATAAGTTACATAAAACTTGTTATAATGAGAGTTTTCTGAAATCACCAGGGCGGGTCCAGAAACTTGTCTAAATTCTATGTTTATAGTTTCTGGTTTAAATATTTTGTATGAGTTAAAAAAAATACTTAAAAAAATTTAAACTTTATTAAAAAAAAAACCATTTAGTTACTCTTTCTTTGGGGCTAGATAATTGTGTTTCTTAGCGGGACCTTACGGCTAAGTGGCGCCAACTAGTGGCTTACGTTTTAGGAAACCCTCATTCATCATCATCATCATCAGCCTATGATAGTCCACTGCTGGACGTAGGCCTCTCCTATTAACTATGCGTGTAGACGCATTAGGAGGTAAATGCCCATAAATACCCTCATTATGACATTTTAATTAAAGAAAATATTTCGTTAACTTTGTGATTTTATTTTTATCCTAAAATGTAGATTTTGAAATCACGATCGAAGAAGATCATGATTCTGAGTAGGAAATAAGGTTTATTCCTACTGTATTCGCTACCTAATTTGGTAAAAATATTATTATTGCCGATAATGCCGATAAAAGTATACGATGAAGACTGGACATCACTAATAGTAATGACATTTTATCTAGTCAGGTTGGTAGCATTGTTCAAGAAAATGGAGTCATTGATGGAGTTCACGACCAAGTAGAGCTACTTTATTTGTCTCTTTTTCCTTATGGAATACGTCTTGAGATGGTGAAGGATGACAATAGTTTGTTCATGTATGTCTTAATACACGGAATCTTCCCTATATTTTATCTGTGTATTTTTTTACCGATGTCTTAAGTTTAACCTTGATTATAGTCAAGAATCATTAGGTATTTTACAATGACTATCATTGTATTTTAATGATGGTACTTTAATTTATACTCCTGATTTTTTTTATTATTATACCTTAAGTAGTTTAGAAAATATAAACGTTTTTGTAAAATCTTGTGACTGCGCAGCGCGGGGCGTACGTCGCTAAAAAAACCCGGACAGTTGACCGGAATATGGTCGCGCGGGGTGGACGTTCAAGTGGTTAAGCTAATTATTTCAAAGTTGGGATATGAAGCATTAAAGGTACATACATTTAAATTTTATCTTAACAATGGCAACTCAAGCTATGATGACGAGTATTTGTACAGCGTCAGGTACTAGTACTTCCACCTTACATGTGATTATATTTGTAACTACAATAACTTGTCTACTACATCTACATGATCAGATAAGTCTTAAAAAAAAATTTTAATGGTTCTCCAAATATTTTACTACTTTTTTGTTTTTTTTAAAGCATCAATAAATTCACTAACTCAAGTTTAGTGTATGTGATTAATTGATTGATGAGTAGGGTAAATTGTCAGTAACTGGCCACCCTTCGTTATAAAATTATTTCTATCTACAAAGTACATTTTAATAGAAGGTACATATTAAGTAAAAACCTAATAACTGGCCATTTATTAGTTACTGGCAATCTTAAACTAAAAATGAACTCTATTTAAAGGAGAAGAGAACACATTTTTGTATGAGGAAAATGTCCACTTACTGGAAACTTGTCTATTAGCCACACATTCAATAAGTGGCAGCCTCTTACTAAAATGGGTTATATTTACCAATAAACAGAATTCATTTTTACTATGCACCCAGAGGTGGCCAGTTACTGGCAATTTATCCTAATAGTTTATAATTACACTAAGCTGCATTTTCATAATGTAAAGTTAGCGAACTACCACAGGGCTGGTGAAATCTATACCTAATATTGTGCAGAAATTGAAGTTGTTGGCATGAACAGTATAAAACCCCTGCCAATCTGTATGTTACATTTATTGCAAATCATTATTTTGAACTTGGACAGTTGACCAAAGTGAACCTATTTACGTCATTATATTTTTATGAAACACACAATTAAAAATGTACAGAATTATTGTAAATTATTTATTTACAGTCTTTTCTTCAGAAAATAAGGGCTCGACCTTTTCTCTCTACTTCTCTCTGCTTATCTGGTCCATGTTCTCCCCGTTGAGTTCACTATTTCATCATTTACTTTGTTTGTTACATTTACATAGCAAGGAATGATTAAATAAAGAATTTCTGGAGGTTTTAAATAATATAATGTTTTGTTTTTTATCATGTGCATGTTCAAGTTAATATGTATATTTATTTATCAAGTCATATTTTAACACTCACACTGCAGAGATGCTTTCTGCCCTAATTGAGGTGAGGAAGAATGTAGCAAACACATACTAATAGAAAGCATTTGGTAGTATTAAAGGAGGAGCACAAGTAACATCAACCTCAAGGTCTGTCCTCTTACTCTGCAGGAAACAAGAAGATTGGAGAAGAACAGCATAAGAGTGCAGCTGGCCACTAACCTGCAGCTCCAGCTTCAGGGAAATGACTTGAATAAATGCATGGAAGATTGGCCGCTCACATGTCTCTGCCCAAAACTACATTTACATGTAAGTATTATTTTTGATTTGTTTTTTATTTTGTGATTACTGAAATTAAGTAGGTCTCAACAACCATTTATTGACCTGTCCTCCCTTCAATTGAAAAATTCAAAATTTAAGTAAAGGGTAAACAAAACAGTATAAAAAAGGAGTTGAAGGACAGTTTAAGAACATGCAAGAATTAGAATCACCTAAATAAAATTCATCAAATCACCTAATAGGTAGAACTTTAATCTATGCCTATTAATTAATTAGATGCTCATTTAACTTCGCTAATGTGGTATCAAATTGTTCATTAAAAATACCTATACCACATAATTTTGACTAATGAATACTGCAATGACTCAGTTACTACAATATAAATGTCTTTGAATATCCATAGCCGGAAAGATATTATAAACTAAGTGTCTAAAAACAATCACAAGATCAAGTAATTGAATATCAAGGTGAATATATTATAATCAGTCAATCATGTAAGGCTGCCATAAGTATAACTAAGTAGGATGCTGTTGGTGCTGCCATTTGCTATAAATCATTGACCCCAGTTACATTTTACTGTCTAACTATGTATGATGTGAGTTCTTAGTACACAATAATGTTGCATTCACCTGCTGGATTTGTCAGGTTTGTTAATAGTGGGCTTGAGATTTATGGGTCTTGAAAATAATATCATGTAAACATGGAACTGTAATGACAATTTACCAACCATGAGCTGTCAAAAGTTGATGAAGGTTATATTTATAAATGCTTGACAAAATAAGGTTTTGAAAGTTAGATATTTTCTTCCTTATAATTTTATAAATTATGTAAAGGTACTGCACCGAGGCTGATAGATGTGCTTCCAAAATAATAGTCAAATCAGGAAGCAAAACACCAGCTATTATTTGATCATGTTTACTGTCAAAGTATTAAGTAGCAAAGCAAATTGGCATATTTGCGTAAAATGAGAGAAAACTTCAGGACATCCACAGGGCGTGTTACAAGCTACACTAGCATAATATCACAAATATAAAGAATTACCATGAGTGGCGGCACGGCAGCGGCGACAGCTGTAGGCACGGCCGTGGCGCGCTCATCGCGGCTCCGACCGTTCATGCTGAGACATCGCGAGGAACAGCTCACACTCACAACTAATACTTTTATACATTAAACAACACTCAACTCGACCAGCCCATATAAATATAGTACAATATGATCACTGCTGCACTTATTTAAAATCAATGCACTTTTTAAACACAAATATTTTCCTGGGGAACACATAAATATTCAAATCCGTAATAAAAAAATAGCCACTTTACTTATCACACGCTATCATTCTTTACCTACTATCAAAAATAACACAGCCGGACCCGCAGTAAACAAATCTGAGAAACGGTTCCAGTTCCGGCGGCCATATTGAACGATTTCGCGCCGCTGAATCCACTGCAGTAATCACTAATTAACATGACTACCTCCATACATCGCACCGAAGAGTATCACAAATTGTACTTTGAGCATTCCGCGCAAAAGTAAAATAATAATATTTACAGAATTGCGCTAACTTTCCCAAAAGAAAAATTAAAATTTTCTTGATATCTCCGATCTTTGTTCGGTTTGGCTGTTTGGCATTGACTGACAATGTTGCCATTCCAAATATACATTTTCCTCAACAGTGTGGCTGTCTTCTAAAATTGGATGATCGATTTTTTCCGAGAGTTATTTTCCAGTCGGATATAAAGGGTTTAGCAGCCTTACCGAACAAGAGGTGCCTTTCCCCACGGATGAGGTCAATATTTTAGGTGGTGTACTAGCAGGACCTAAGAATACTCCATGCTTAATATCAGCTCTAGATATTCTTTTGTTTCAGAGTTATTCAAGATAATGTAAAATATACAGGGTGTCGTTGAAAGTGGCATATTTCGAGAACTGTTCAAGTTAGATCAACCAAACAAAATTGTGTTTGATAACAATAAAATAAACTACAAAATGCATATTTTTAACCTGCATCTTGTCCTTATTTTTCATAATAAAAAAAGAGTTCTTGTTTTTTTTTCATATTTTTTTTTATTTCACGCGGAGGTACACTTACAAAAAAAATATGCATACATAGCCACTAATGTCCACTGTATACATAAATAAAAATATTTCCGTAAATCAACGTGCGTCATGCCAAAAAAAAAAATATTTCAGAAGTAGTCGTTACTGGCATACAAATAAAGTACCAGTGCAGTGTGAACATAAGTTAGTATATAGGTATACAATCTCTTGACACTTACCGCACAAAATATCATTGACGTAAATTTACATATTAGTGTATTTGCTATATAAATCAGCCTCTTGTCAATTTTGTATGCATTTTTTCTTTCCACATATATTTTTTAACGTTTTTTCACAAGGCTTACACTTAATGTTTTCCATTTTCCAACAGAAAATGCAACAAATCAAATGTCGAAAACAATACTATGTGTCAAATGTTTATCTCTCTTTTATACAGGGTGGTCCAAACCTTGACGTCAAAAAATTTTTTTTAGATTCCTCACGTTATGAGCTATCAGAATATACCCCATGTATGTTAGCCGATTTTTTGTAGTTTTCAAGTTATTAATTTTTGAAAATTTTTTTGAGAAATTCTGGACTGAAGGAATTTATTAATAAAAATAAAACTATTGGGTTTTTTAACTAGTTTCTTTTTGTAATGAAGCATTTACTGACAAAAAAATTAGCGTCCTCAGTTCGATACAAGTAGGATAAAAAAATACCAACTTCAAAATTTTACGCTAAAAACGCATCAAAATAGCATTAAATTACGTAAATAAAAAATAAAACATATCCCAAGGGATTTTAGTATTCTAAAGACCGCCCTAGACCTTGAGCCTTCGTAAAAGCAAAAAAAAAGTGATACTTAATGATGAGGATTTTTCGGAGTAGTCGGTCAAATAAACTCAAAAAAGCTTAAAATTTTAAAGTAGTAAAAAAATACTTGAATAAGTACACAAATTGAGTTTTCGTGTATTTTCTGTTTTTGTTTATTGATGAGAACAACAAAACACGTCTGTTTTTTTGTCAATTTAGAAGCTTTTTTTTAAGTTTATTTGACCGACTACTCCGAAAAATCCTCATCATTAAGTATCACTTTTTTTTGCTTTTAGGAAGGTTTAAGGTCTAGGGCAGTCTTTAGATTACCAAAAATCCTTGGGATATGTTTTATTTTTTTATTTACCTACATTAATGCTATTTTGATGCGTTTTTAACGTAAAATTTTGAATTTGGTATTTTTTATCCTACTTGTATCAAAGTGAGGACGCTAATTTTTTTGCCAGTAAGTGCTTTATTTGTAGTAATACTTTCACAAGTAAGTGTCGAGAGATTGTATACCTACACACTAACTTATGTTCACACTGCACTGTTACTTTATTTGTATGCCAGTAACGACTACTTCTGAAATATTTTTTTTTGGCATGACGCACGATTATTTACGGAAATATTTTTATTTATGTATACAGTGGACATCAGTGGCTATGTATGCATATTTTTTTTGTAGGTGTACCTCCGCGTGAAATAAAAAAAAATATGGAAAAAAAACAAGAACTCTGTTTTTTATTATGAAAAATAAGGACAAGATGCAGGTTAAAAATATGCATTGTGTAGTTTATTTTATTGTTATCAAACACAATTTTGTTTGGTTGATCTAACTTGAACAGTTCTCGAAATATGCCACTTTCAACGACACCCTGTATATTTTACATTATCTTGAATAACTCTGAAACAAAAGAAGATCTAGAGCTGATATTAAGCATGGAGTATTATTAGGTCCTGCTAGTACACCACCTAAAATATTGACCTCATCCGTGGGGAAAGGCACCTCTTGTTCGGTAAGGCTGCTAAACCCTTACATATCAACAATCATATCATATCAATTACTTATACTAAAACAATTATTTTACTTCAAGATTCGCCATTTAAATCCCATGTATTCATATATTTTTGAGTTCAATATGACGTAGCCATAAGGAGTAATTAATTTATAAATTTTTATTATACAAGGTAATAGGCTAAAATAAATAAGCACTGATTGTATTATTATTTCCCAACATCAAAGTTTTTGGGTTTAATGGGATAATGGGGCTACAAATAAAGTGGATCAAATCATTAAATTAAGCTTGCATTAGACGGTAGGCGACAAGCTGTGGGTGTGTGTTAAGGCGAGCCGATACTAGCTCACCGACTCACTCTCGAGTCTCGTCCACATATTTAAGTAGCTTCATGGCTTCATGATTGGAAAGCTACACGTCCACGCTCGCATTAGTGACGATTGACATTTACGTCGATTCAGTAACAAATAATCACTTGTAGCTTTATTAAATTTAGTATAATGTATATGTGCAACCCTTTATCATGTGATGCGAATTTGTAAACATCGCATTGTTTTAAAATGCTTGTTTTGGAACATATCTGCAATTGTCACTCATATGTCAATTCACTCAATTAATTCAGTCGGTTGTCAATGTCATTCAAACAGCACATCACAAGCAGAATTCGACAGACACAGTCAAATTGGAGTTAATTGAAGAAACAAAAGACTTTTACATTTTTATTTGCTAATTTTTTTTTTGGTTGAGCTGTAATTTCCAATCAAACGCCAAAGTAATCGATTGGTGGCGCATCAATACGTTTCTGTTGTGTGAGAAGTTAAGAACTGTTCAGCAAGCTTCCGAATCGCGGGACGGAGAGCCCGCTACGTGTTGTTGTGAGAGCCCGGAGCGCGGGCTGCGGCGAGGCGCCGGCTATTCGCACTTTTCAGCTTGAACGAGAAGTTTCACTAAGAGACATGTATTCGCTGCGGCTAGCCATTATATTTGGATAGTCCGGACTTTTATGTAGGTGAGTAACTTCACTATCGACAGAATTTGTGAAATAATATTGCAAATATCAAGTTTTGTAATATGATCACTAAATTACCAGATTCAATAGTTTTTTTGACTTGCACAGAACATGTGTTCTGAAGTGTAGATTTTGTATTTATAACAGACATAGTTTGTTTATTGGTGATGAACCACAGAAACACATCTGCTGCAGCACCAGATGACTTTCATCTGCCCGGTGCTCACTATCTGATTTGCTTACCTCAGTGATATGAATAAGAAATATTGTTGAATGTTTTGAGTTAGCCCTTCATCACTGTTTGATAAGGATCCGTACAATAGGTATTGAACTCAAATCAATCCATAATATAGATTCTAAATCCATTGTACTGATCCTTATCAACCACAGATGAAGGGTTAAAATAGTGGAAGTGAAAATAATCTAAGCATATTATCTATGGGCCGTATGTGTGTTTGTGTGCTTGTGAGTGCTAATGCCGGGAAGCAAAGGCTTGCAGACAGTAGGTATAATACTTTTATATACACTGCTTGGATGAAGGCCCCAATAAAGGTTCTTATTTTAAAGAAACTAAGATGTATGCATTTGTTTAGCATCTGTCAAATTCCAATTGTATGCTTTTAGTACTAAGATGAAACAACACTGGTGCCTGTCAGCTCAATGTGTCTAACTCTGGCTCCATAACCCAGCATCTATACATATATATGTGCAGTACAAGAATATGCATCAAAATACTCATAAATATGAGATAATCATATTACACTAATAGTACTTTTTCTTCTTGACTGAGCTTGCCAAATAACTTGAATCCTTTTCATCGTAATGGCCATGGATTGGGATCTGTATGGCCATGCTTTTATTTTTATCAATACCTGTTTTGAGGTACAAATCAAATTTTATACAGAAAACTGTTTGATTTCAATAACTAATAGTATCAACATAAGCATAAACTAAGGAAAACTTTTATTATAAGCACTAAACAAAGTGTATCTCCATTAATCATACTTATGAATACAAATTAAACACTTCTGTAAGTTTCATACCAAATTATTTTGCAGCCAATGTACATGAGAGGTTCCATAGGTTACAATAGTGTTAGCCAACCAGTAATATCACAAGATTATGCCATCATTATTTTAGATATACATTTGCAATTCTTATAATTAGCTGCCCTGAATAGTTGTCTCCAAATTGTGACCTTTGTGCCTCAAAGATACATTCTTAAATATATTTATAATTTTAGAAATGACTTGTTGAAATTTTCATATCTTGTATGATACAAACTCAGCTTGTCTTTTAAACAAGCTTCAGTGTTTAAAATACATCCTCCCAGAGTAAAATTAAACTCCATGTCATTGTTGTGTCCACTCTTGACAATAATGGTGGGCATTCACATGTTGGACAGTAAACATGATTTTTAATGTAATCACAGGCAATATACAGTACCAGTCAAAAGTTAAAGTCCACTTCACAATATACATAGGTACAAAATCGAATATTGGCGACAACAATTGCTTTAAATTGATTTTGTGGAGAATTGTGTCATGGATTCCCTTGGCCTCGTTTTACAAATCAATTACTTAAAACACAAACAATAATTAGATGTGACGATGAGCGACATTTACTTTCTACTAATTGCAGGTTCATCATTAGAAGTTGCAATTACTAGAAAGCACTTACGCAAGCACTCGTCGGCGGTAATTAAGAAGTACGTAGGCAATGACGTGACCATCGCATCGCCGCGGAAGGAACGTGCCGCCTCCTTCCTGCTGCCGATGCCGCGGACGTGGATTTATACTATTCACTCACTTGTGCATTATCTATCATTGCATCACAGACCATTCAACCAATAGACTTGCAAATCTATAAAAAAGGTGTGCCGTCAAAGTAGTTTTTTTAACAGTTGAGGCTGACGATGTAGCAATGCAATTTTCGTGTTATTATTAATCCATAACAAGTAAACAATTTAGAGTACCACGAATGTACGGCACTATGTAGGCTCCTTTCTGGTAACTTGCTGTTGTTGTGTCACGATTGTTTTTGCTACTTTGCATGTCTATTCGTAAATTTGTCTATGCTACTTAAACACTTTATTTTAATAAATAATGAGTAGGTACGTTTCGCAGTTCATTTTAACGCTTTCTGTGCATTGGCAGCTCAGGGTTACACACGTAGGAATATCGGTCGAGATATTTATCTACAGGGTAATTGAAAATTTAGATTGTCTTTTGGTAAAGCTTTCAATATGTACCTAGTACCTACCGTTTACGGTGGCTCTCTGAATTAAGCGTGTTATAATACCGGCGAGTCGATGCGCGCAGGCGGCGGCATGTGGCGCGGGCCTCGCTGGCGCTGGGCGCTGGCGCTGCTGGTGGGCGGCGCGCTGGTGTGGGCGCTGCGCGGCGGCGGCGCGGCGGGCGGGCGGCGGGCGCGCGCGCCGGACGCGTGGGTGGAGGGCCGCGAGCTGCCGCTCATCTTCATCGGCGGCGTGCCGCGCTCCGGCACCACGCTCATGCGCGCCATGCTGGACGCGCACCCCGACGTGCGCTGCGGCCAGGAGACGCGCGTGGTGCCGCGCATCCTGCAGATGCGCCAGCACTGGGCGCTCTCGGCCAAGGAGTCGGTGCGGCTGGAGGCCGCCGGCGTGTCCAAGGCGGTGCTGGACAACGCCATCGCCGCCTTCTGCCTGGA
This sequence comes from Thaumatotibia leucotreta, assembly GCA_025490895.1. NCBI lineage: Eukaryota > Metazoa > Arthropoda > Insecta > Lepidoptera > Tortricidae > Thaumatotibia > Thaumatotibia leucotreta. The sequence goes on from JALPQI010001694.1 coordinate 51,207, forward strand.
GGTGATCGCGGGCCACGGCGAGCCGGCGCCGCGGCTCTGCAACAAGGACCCGCTGGTGCTGAAGATGGGCAACTACGTGCTCGAGCTCTTCCCCAACGCCAAGTTCCTCTTCATGATGCGCGACGGCCGCGCCACCGTGCACTCCATCATCAGCCGCAAGGTGAGATCATTTATCGCGTCTTTAATGTCATATTACTTTTTAATGTTATAACTTATAACACCATACAGTAAAAGATACGAGTACAATACTTTAGATAAGAGGAACATTTTTAGCCATACAGTCAACGTCATTATTTATTACTGAAGTGTGAAATTTGTTACATGAAAACGTGTGACGTCCGATAGCGTACCTATACATATGATTGATAGGTTTAAACCCTAATCCGATGCAGGGGAGGTTCTAAGCCTAGGCGACACGAATGCTATGTCTTTTCTTAGTGACCATTGTCCATCAGATTCCTCAAGGTAACAGTAGGATATAAACTGTTTAGTTTTTCACATATCGCACACATGTTTGTGCGCTAACTCTGTGGGCCGAGTTCAACGGTCCGGCGTGTGCGCCTCCAGTTAGGACTTGCCAGTTGTTGACACAGCGATAGATCCTAACTGTGCTGGCCGCTCTCGTTCCGGGTCGAGCTTCGTGGTTAAATACCAGTATAACATGATCTCGACATCCGCAGGGGCCACGAGTAATCGGGGAACACTTTCATTCTGGATCGTCAAAAAACACCCGCGCTATGCAAGCGGTTAAAACAACTTCTTAGCTAATTTACCATAATAAGTATTTGTTGCGCTCCAGCGCTCTTTATTTAGATGCCCTCAAATTTATTTGTCGAACACCAATTTACGAATAATGGTTTTCCGTCAACTTCAGTCGGGCGTGTCCCTCGCAGTCTCTCAATTGTTTTTCTATTTCCTTAACTCTATACGAATACAAATTAAGAGGAAAAACGTATCATGAGAACCATGAGATTCACGAGGAACAAATTGTTTAATTCAGCGGTCAAACATGGCAGTATCGTATGGCGTAAATTGTTAATAAATCGCATGCACTCGCAGAGTCTTATCTTTGTTATGTTTGCGTTCACACGCGGAACGCGGGCGGCCGCCGTGCGCCGCCGCCGCAAAAACCGGAGAAGTTGGGAACGTATGTACGTTCGGTGACAATATGTCCACGTTTTTGTTGAATAAATACTTGACACTGCCGTGTTTATGTTAACGTGACATGTCGTGGCAGATTCTATACGAAAATTCACAAAACAATAGGGTATTCATAATAACGTGTTGGCTTTAGGAGACAGACGCAGCTCTGGTTTCCATTACTCATAGCTATAGCTTGTAGAACATTAGCGAATGTAGTATGTATAACTATGTACTTTCAACCTAATGCTGATGATGCTCGTATTCGCAGGTGACCATCACTGGGTTCGACTTGACGTCGTACCGGCAGTGCCTCACCAAGTGGAACCACGCCGTCGGCCTCATGTACCAGCAGTGCAAGGTACTGCCGACTCTTCTCTCCCTAGGTTTAGCCTCTATAACCGACCAGTACTTTATCAAACCTTGGGAGGGTACGGTAGAAAGGAGGAAGGAGAGAGGGGTCGCCTATGATGGGTTAATACGGAGCATCCATATTCTTTACTCGCAAGCTTTTCAGTGCTACTTTAAATGATTTGTTCTAAGCAGAATTGACTTGCGATCTCCTGCTCATGTTGGCGACCTTTAGCCTGCAAGGTTGTTGTGGCTGTTACGTTAGGTACCTAATACACGAGCGGTTAAATAATATGGCTCGGTGCAATTTTTATAGAAAATACTGCAAACATTCAGGTTTCTAAAATGTATTTAAAATGCAATTGCTTTGGAGTTTTCCTTATTTTACCGTGCAAAATTAGCAAGTCATGACAAAAAAGCTCTTCTACTATACGGTTTCGGCTTTTTTTAAAGGGTTTAAGTTGTTGTCTCTACGAAGCAATATAACGATCATTCTTTATTTTTGTTGGATTGGATTCAGAAGAAATCCTAGGCATACAATCGGACATTAGAAAAAATTGTACCTTATCCTTTGAATATTTTAAATAATTGTTTGCAATCGTTATGTTTACAGTATTTTCTGTTAATAAATACGCTATTTGACTGCGAGTGTTTTACCTAAAGGGGACGCCCGTACCGTAGTATAGTATTGCTTTAATAAAGTGCGGTATCTGAGGCGCAGTGGTTAGGTTAGGTTATAATATAAACCGCTATCGGCGCGGCGCGGCTACCGCGGCCGCGGCTACCGTACGCGACGCGCACACAGGTAAAACACGTGCGTGCATATTTGCATAACCGTGATTATGATTTTTCCGATTGATTCAGAACTTGTAACTAGGAGAAATGATTTTCGCGAAGTTTCTACTCGATTCTCATCGCGTATTTTATGTAGTAGGTATTAATAACATGTAACTATTTATAATTCACATTGCGAATACGTGTGTTAACAGTTGTTTAAACAGAGGTCGGTCTTGCCGGGATACCAATTAGTTCCGCAAGCATTATCATCGTTATATTTAACGCGTTATAAAGTCAATAATCTTAATTGATATTTTACATTTCAATGATAACCTGACAACAGGTGTTCGCTTATAGTATATTCAGATACTCATACTCATACTCAGATACAACAAGCATTCGAAGGAGAAGGGGGTAACTGTATAATGTACAGTCGCCGTCAGGCATGTCGGAGCGAACAGGGTGCTCACAAATATCTGACCAGGCGTCTATTGTCATGGCGTTTGCGTGCATGTCCCGCGAATCTAAAGGCGACTGTACCTATGACGATCATTTAACGATCAAGCATGCGGCTTCACGGGTAGCTTTTATAAAATATTTTTATTGGCGAAAGTGTTTTTTTCTCAAACGGGAACGCAAGTATGTCAATCACTAATAAAAGTGTCGTTAATATAATTACATTAATTGAATCGTCAGTAAGTTATACTATAGGTAGGTAGTAAAATTATGAAATACCTATAAATATTATTTTATTAACAATTGGAGGGAGTGTCGTCGTGAGAATGCCATTTTTACTTTATTTACAGTGCAATAAATAATAAATAGGTATCGACATCGCAGGTGCAGTGCCAAAGACCGATTAAGGAGCCGCGTCGCGGTCCACTGACCAATATATCAATACGGGTGATTCAACTTTTTTGTTTTTTATTGCCATGGCTACGGTCTCCCGAGGCACGCTGGTTTTATGCAAAATTATGCTAATAACTGTTTAAGTAAACGATGCAAATTCGTCATTGTCGTCCCGCTATTATTATTATTACAGAAACGGAAGGACGAGTAGCAACAACATTGATTACGCTACACTTGGTATTGGTACTCAATTACGTTTAAATTAAAAATATTAAAATAACACTCTTATGGCCATCTCTTGTAACAATACTTGCCGAGACGACAATGACGGAATAAAAACGCGGAATATAAACCCGGCCGCACTTTCGGTGGGAGGCAGGGTGTGTCATGTCATACTATGAGGTTTTCACTTTTAGGGACATCCAATTAGCGCGAATTAAAAAAACAACTTTAATTTTAGTCAGGTTTATAACGACAATTAAGAACTGTATTTCGATAAAAACTCGGTTTTGGTAGCGATATTATAATATGAAAACGCCGATCAACCCAAAGAACTTAATTGTTGTTACGAACTTGATTGCAATCAAGGTTTTTTAATATCACGCTAATTGGCTGTCCCTAAAAGTGAAAATCCTCGGTGAAGTCTCTATGCTGCCGCTGACGGTGTGTGTGTGTGTGTGCGGCAGTCGCTGGGCCCGGCGCGCTGCCTGCCGGTGCGCTACGAGGCGCTGGTGCTGCGGCCGGCGGAGACCCTGCGCGCCGTGCTGGCCTTCCTCGGCCTGCCCTGGACCGACGCCGTGCTGCACCACGAGCGCTACATCAACCAGCCGCACGGCGTCGCGCTCTCCGAGTACGTATACTATACCCTCACCTATACCTAACCTACACCATACTTCAAGTTGCGAACGATGGTAACAAATCCTGTATTCAAATTGTGTTTCATTCCCAATGTACGTCATTTAATACTACTAAATCTGTGTTATTTAAACTTGCAGACGAAAGTGACTGATATATCAGCAACGCAGGTTTAATGCCAAAGACCGATATCCTCGTCAGGCCCTTGATCCTACCTGTAGTACAGTCACGTCTAATAATATGTATACATTTCGGAACGTATGTCAAAATCGTATACATATTATTAGATCCGACCGAACTCATTAACTTTATATTCTATTCAATTAGAACAAAGTTGCATTTGCAATTTAATACATTTTATTTACTGTCGTGTATCGTGTAGGTAAATTTTTATTATTTTTTTATATCTTGAGACATTTTACACAAATCGATATTTCTCTTGTATGGGCCTTAGAAAGATATAATGTAGGTCACAATCCACAGAGCAATATAGACCGACACACATACGCAGAAATTTCAATTTCAGTTTTGACACTATGGTGCCGTGCGTGGCGAACTAGCGATGAAGTCCTCTCGTCCAGGTGACAGCTTTTGTATTTGACGTGGCGTCGAAAAGGTTAATCAACTTTAACCAATGGCTAGATTATCTTAAAACACGAAAACAATAAAATAGTGCTAGATTATAGATATTTATTTTAACTGTTTGTTTACATTGTTCGCAACTTGTATAAAGAGCCAGCATACACTGCGGCTGACTCTTATCAGCCAACCAATTGAAACACTAGGCCACTTGGAAACTATGTCAAATTGACGTTAACTCTTTACAAATCAAACTACTTACTACTACTGTATGCTTAGCACATGATTGGTATGTCAGTATGTCGCCGTGAGATAGATTTTCCATCTTGTACTAACTTTATAATTAAAAGAGGGATGGATAGTCTATCTCGCGGCGACACTAATCCTGTGCTAAGCCTACTGGTCATATTGACATGGTCCTAGAGTGGCCTACGGTTCCAATTGGTGGAGCGTCAGTCGACAGCAAAAAGTTGTATCCACTTTTTCACTTTATGGCTTTGTAAGTTGTAATAAGGTCCAATGCAGATCTCTTTAGTTAGTCGACTGAACCAGAAGGCTTACCGCGAACTTCGAAAATCGTACATGTCGAGTATCTGTCTCTTTCATTGTAACCGAGGCAAAGCGTCATCAGTGTGATAGAGACATAAAGAAATAATCGAACTTTAAGATAAAAAAAATCTTTATTGACTGTAAACCTAATACATATTTGGGTACAAAATAATGCAACGGACATACAGAGTAATGCATTTTATTTTATACTTCATCATATTTTCTTATAGTGAAAGACAAGACAAGATTTATTAGTGACAAGACTGACAAGTTATTATTTGTGATTCGAGCAAACCGCATTACCCACTGCAGCAGGCGTGCGACATCACACGTTGATCGATGATAGACGATGACAACACTTGCTTTTCATATGACGACGGTGTCATTTAGTGAATCCACGTAATTTCTCCTCTAGTATATATTACCATTACCACTTACAATGTATGAATTAGGAATGGCGAAATGGCTTCGAAATTCTGCCACCGCACAACAACGTAGCGGTTTTGGAATGCACTTGCATAAATTTACTTAAGAAAGTCAAATCATACGGTTAAGTATTTACTAAGTAGTGCTTAACGCCACGGATCAGGCGTCATTGTCAACCGTTTATAATCCACGCGGTGAAAATGATAAGATACACCACTAATCAGTATGTAAGTGTCACTATCGTCAGGTGGTCGAGTGGCCATGTCAAGCGGAAAAATTCGCTGAAGACTAATTAATAGGTATTCAAAACTTAAGACTTTTATACCGGATCTGACCCCTCGCAGACTAAACGTCAGAGACAAGACGACCGCAGCAGAATGTAAACGAAAGCGGTACATTCCTGAGCTTTGTCAAACAGAAGGCCTACTGGGAATTTCAATAATCGTCGATTTCGAGCATGTGTTTTTTGCCACTCCAATAATGCATAAAAGTGACAGAAAAGATTCTCGAAATTACTATATTCGAAGTTGACAGCAAACCTTGGCACAAGTTTCAGTTACAAAACGCAGAACGTAAGGTAATCCCATGAACGTACACGTTGTGTTGTTGTGATTAACTTCAACTTATCGCAACTTAATTAAATGAAGTCTGTTTAATGGCAATTGCATTTGTTTAACAATCACAGAAAAACAAAAGATAATAACAGAGTTTATCTAGCAGTTCTTAATAGCTTTCTACTTGTCATTATCATTAAGAAGCTAATACCGAGCGGGAGAGCGGAAATATCAGATCAGAGTTGTAATGTGAAACTTGTATGATACTCCATAAAATATGTTAGCGATTTTGTACCCTGTTCGCGGACATACATTCTGAAATATTGACACACTTTATAAATACTTTAGGCGCAACATCATTGCTAGCTTCTGATTACATCATCTGATTGTTAGATCGAATGAAACATTCACGTGTATCGTGCTAGTAACGTAAAAAGAAAGTATCAGACGCCGCCGGCAATACGCTAGACTAGTCTGACCTTTGCTTCGGTAGGACCCATGCCGATGCGAAACTGGCTCACAGACGTACATAAATGTACAGTCGCCATCAGATGTATGGGAGCGGCCAGGGAGCTCACATACCTACTGTCTTGTCATGGCGTTAAGAGTACATGTTCAGATATATATTCGAGCACGGTGGCCACACCGTTTCAAGTCGACTAGGCTGGACTGCTAATAATATTCGCGAGCGCCGAGTGAAGTGACGGCTGCGGAATTAGGAGTCATCGTTGTCTATGTGCATACATTAGGCCGCGGCTGCGTGCATCTTTTTTGTGTTTATGCTAATTCAACTTCATGATTTATATAACGTTTCGATTCTGTACGCGTTTCAAAAGTTCTTAGGGGACCGTTATGTTATGGTTCTTCTTTGACTGTTATGCTTGAAGTATAATACAATATACAATAAAAACAAATTTACCTTTATATTCGTCGTAAGTCGTTACTTGAGCAATAATACTTTTGATAATGATGAAACAGTAATCGTCGTATGTACCAGGTCAATGAGCGTCAATAAGGCTCACATTTGCATATTTTTGCATACAATTAAACTCTCACCGCACAAAGAAATGTGCAAGGAATCTTTCAATTGATACTTTTATTTATAACTGAAATGTGGATGCTCCTTTAGAGATCAATTCTCAAAAAGTTTGTACATTTGGATCACGTCTTCGAGATTGATAAAAATTGGTAGGCTGGTAGAGTCAAAGACGCTGAGCAAGGTCCAGGCCTACTATCGCGAAAATCGAAATTCGTAAATTTCGAGGAGTTTTCTCTGTCACTCAAACGAAGGCGTCATTAGAGTGACTAGAGTGAGAGAGACAAATCCTTGAAAATTACGAATTTCATGTTTCGCGGTAGGGCCGCAGAACTACTACAGTCTACGATGTTTATATGTAGGTATTTTTCTTTTTTGTGTCCATCGGCCCTACCGCGAACTTCGATATCCGCAAATTTCGAAGATTTGTCTCTCTCATTCTAATGACAACATTTATTTTGTTTTTATTTTATTTTATTTATTTGGGGCATCAACAGCAGTACATAAGAAATTGTTGTCATCGTTGGAGTGACGGAGAAAAATCCTCGAAATTTATGAATTTCGAAGTTCGCGGTAGCCTTTTATCAATATCGAAGGCGTGATCCAAATGTTTTGAGAAATGCTGTAGAGACGACGTTAGGAAGAGTGGTGAAGTACCGTGTTGTCGTTGTTCCTGCCATAGAGTATATTGAATAGTAGTGTATAGAGTTATCAGTCAAGGTTTTTGCTTGCAGCGCCATCTATTGATGATTCCCGGCAACTTTTCTCATATATATATATATATATATATATATATATATATATATATATATATATATATATATATATATATATATATATATGTATATATATATATGTATAGGTATATATATAGCTTTGTAGATTGGTAACCTTTGAAATAATGGACAAACAAAACCAGATCACATCAAGTGTGAACTTGCCACGCATTTCTCATTTGGAATCAGCTGAAGAAGTTCACACATTATGTGACCTAGTTCTGTTCGCCCGAACTAGGATCGAGAAACAATAAAACAAAAAAAATATGTCACTTTCAAGTTTTATTTTTACACTAGCCTTATCCATAAAGTTTTTAGGTACTAACTTATTAAGCATCTGTATCATATATTATTTGCTATCAGTTTGATTGAAGTTGAATTAAAAAAACAGTAGCCGCATTGCACAGTTTTCTAATGTCGGCGAACGGAGCTCGTGGGACATTTCCATCTTGAAACGGTTTTTGCGAATGGCTTCCAATTTGCATATATATGCGTTTTGAGTAACATTAAAATGCTCACGCATTTTACCACAATTAGGCAAACAACACATTTAACCGCATCGCACCATTTTTACAAAAATCCAATCCATGTACAGTACATACATGGAAAAGCACAATTATAGGAGTCCAGAACAAGCACAGTCGTTGTATGAAATCACTAAAATAATATCGTTTCGATGCACTTCCAGTTCAAGCGTCGAAGACAACCAAAGCGAAAATTTAATTATGGCCGACCTTGCAAAAACATTCCGTTCATTCAATATATTTTTTAAATGCATCTAAAATATTTGTAGCTAAAGAATTCAAATTGGACAAAAGTAAAAATACAAGTATAGCTAAATTAATATTACATTTCTCTATGTATGAAACAAAAATATTTTGAGAGCCAAGTAATGAAAAAAAACTAATACTTTGTCATTTCTTTCGTTTTGTTAACTGCGCGTAACGGAAAAGAAAATAGTGGCTGTACAGATAACACAAGATCTTGAAATTGATATCAACGCCCTCTAACGTTAATTTCCGGAAGCATATCCGATGACGTCATGAGTACATCAAATTCACTACTTCAACTAAGTGAAAACACCGTGGTTCCTGCAGCGTGGAGCGGTCGTCGGACCAGGTGGTGCGGCCGGTGAACCTGGACGCGCTGGACAAGTGGGTGGCGGCGCTGCCGGGCGACGTGCGCGCCGACATGGCCGAGCTGGCGCCCATGCTGTCGGTGCTGGGCTACGACCCCTGGGCCAACCCGCCCAAGTACGCCGAGCCCGAGCCCGGCCGGGAGCCGCAGCCTGCATCCAAGCCCGAGGCGCAGCCGCCGTAGCCAATACAACATCTACTCTAATATGACTTTTATTTACAACTGTACTATTTATTCCCCGTTTGGTAAGTACAACCATAAATGAGCAATTCTTTTTATTTTTGCCACTAAAATGAAATATGAAATTTTAGGTAAATTTTATACTATTTCTACTCAGGATCACAAGCCGATTCCATTTCCGTCGAAAAAAAAGTGTCCCATGATTTTTTTTCCTATTGTGTTACTTTTTTCCATACACCTTCTATGGCGGATATGAAATTTTTGGGACAGTTTTTTTTTCGCCGGAAATGCAATCAGCTCGTGATTCTGAGCAGAAATAGTATAAAATTTACCCAAATTTTCATATGTCATTTTAGTGGCAAAAATAAAAAGAATTGCTCAAATACCAAAAATACCAGTTGCATTGCCGCGCTGGGCAGCCAACGCTATACCTACCTACGTTGGATCAGGCAGAAATGATCAGGAATTCAGGATGTTTTTGGATCAAAATTGTCAGGGAACTTACATTTTTTTTATCAAGTTGATATATGGGCAACATCATAATGTTTAAAACAGAAAAGCTCCATCAGTAAGCTTGTTCAGACCAACAAACCTTACACCAACAAATAATGGGAGCTACATGTATAGACGTAGGTACTGACACGTATTTAAACGAGATTATTAAAATAAAAATAATAGAACAATGATTATTCTGCAAACAGGCGAGCAATAAAAAGGAGTCTTGTAAAGGTTAACAAGGCAGAGTCGCCCGCGCGGAGGGACGCGGGAGGGAACTGGTTCTCAACTACGCGTAAGAATACCCATTTCGATTAACCCTTAAATGCATGATTTTTTCTTTTCGTTCCAAAAACAAAATGTGCATACCTAATGGCGTCGCAAGCATGAGAAAAATAGAAAAAAAAAACTGTGGACATATTTGGGTGGAATTTGTACTACTAATCAAAATTTCGAACATCATATATTATACATTTTTTGCAAAATCATGCATGATAAAACATGCAAATATTATTCACTTTTAGACTGAAAAGTCTATTAAATTCAGTAATTGTAAAATCGTTATGGTATGACTTACAAAATTCCAATAAAAAAATATTTCTTACTTAGTTAAAAACCGCTAAACGCACGCAACGAAAACAAATTTCCGCCATCTTGCTTATAAACACATGTAAGTTTTTTTAATATAGTTACGCCAACGAATCAGTAGTAAGTTTGAAAGTTCATTAAATTTCCTTGCTAAATTAACCTTAAGAACATAATATACAAATCTAGTTTTCAAACACCAACTACGTTTTGGTTATGTAAGATACATCGTACAGTCGACGTCAAAGATATCATTACGGTTTAAGTGACAAAAATATATTTACACGACCTTAATGTCAAGGCAATAAAATCGTGTAAATATATTTTTGGCACCTAAACCGTAATGATATCTTTGACGTCGACTGTACACCATGCATTTAAGGGTTAAGAAATGAAGATTGTTTATAAGCATATAACACGCGCCCGTATAACTTATGAATCTCATAATAGTCATAGTCAAATATGACATGTCATCTTTTTATTTGCTTGTACTTATTGTTCAATATATTTGGTTTGCAATGTATGATTCAGTATTTAACGAAATGGCAGATCCATGTGTATGTTGGATACCTCAGTAGTTAAAAATACGTGACTTCAGAATCTGGCTTGACTTTGTCTAGCTCGAGGGTCAAGAGTAGGTATCAATAAATCATTGACACGCGTATTGTCACTTGTATGTAAAGGACTGATAGTGATAGTAGTAAATATTTATTGTTTTTATTTGCTATCGTGGCAGTGTTGTCATACACATGTACCTACTCGAACAGAGTACTTAAGTACCTACTCACACACACGAGTAACGAAGCGTAGTAACGCGTGTAACGCGCGATTAGTACTCGGCTAGGCGAACAATTGCGCGATACGCGTATAATGCGCCGCCGCCGGGGACGGAGTACTCGGTGATTGGATGGCTTCTGCGACGACCACCGCCGCGCCGGACTGCCGGAGCCGGGGCCGGCGCCCGAGCGGCCGGAGCACGAGCACTCTGCCAGTAGGTCAGCGAACTGATACTGTCAAATATATAAATATGTGCAATTTTATCTATGTGTTAAAGTGACAAAAATATGTGTACAGAACTTTGTTGCCTTGGCTTTAAAGTTGTATACCTGCATGTATTTTTGACTCAAACCGTAATGACTTCTTTGACTTCGATTGCACATCTTTATTATTATATAAAACAAAAATCACAATCGTTAATTTGTGTAATGAATTCGTAACACAACAATCGTGGTTTGTTTTCATTAGGGCCTTTAACCATTTTTTTGCATAGTACCTAATAGTGGCAGGTAGGATTACTTCGAATTTTCGATGTTGTATGTTTGCAGACGGCCTCCAGACCAGAGGAACCAATTTGTTTTAGTTTTTATAGCACAGTTATTTCATAATTGAATGTTCGGGTATTATACTCTGGTGTTTTCCCATACAAGATAAAACACCTATTGTTAAAGCCTGGCGCGTGCTGGAGTAAATATATTTCCTTAATTTATGCTCACGCAGAGCTTAATTTATGCCGATGCAGGAATAATATATCTTTCATTAACACGAGACATTATTACACAATCCCCTTAGTCACACGGTAAGCTGTGTAGTGGCCGTAGTGGGAAGGTAATAAGCAAAGATATACCTAATAGACAGATATATTGGATATATACCTATATTGCAACTTTTGCAAGCGTATATCTACCTGTTTTATGCATAGGTATCATCGCTAAGTGTAACTAGTATAGTACCTAACCGCAACATAAACTTTGCTGCCGTTCCGTGGGCCTCGATCGATTTGTGTAAGATTGTTCGTGATATTTATTTATCTATACTTTAACTGAAGGACACGAGTTGGTACCAAATAGACCGTGTTACGTTACCCAGGTATTCAATACTCGTGACTCGGCCATTTCCAGGAAAGGACCCAATACCTTGGGGTCGTGGGTACGACAGGATGAATGGACAACAGTATAGTGGTGTAGGCTACCGGCCACCCCGGGAAAGCCATCCGGATTAGTGCCCGGACCACCTACTCTACTCGCCTACCTGCGGCTCGCGGAACTGCGCCCGCTCGGGTAATGCCATCACTGACTGCCATTAGATATCCACGAAGTGATTAGTTAATTAGGATACACTTTAGATAAGATAACGTTATAGTTGGGAAAGGGATAGGTACTTTTTGAATAACCAGATGCTTAGAAAATCAATATCACGTGGTTTTTGTATAAAAACTATTCCTAGGTAATATCTACCTTCTACTTATTAGTTATTACGCATATTAAATTGATATACCTATCTTACCGACTATTATATCTGGGGTATATATATGGGGGTAGGCCACCTATGTCAAGCAGTGCACTTCCATACCCAGCCCAGCAGAGTAGATTTCAAGATTTACTCCTGGCAGCTACTTACCTGCTTTGCATTTCATACTATTTAAGATGTAGCATATGACCACATTACTCTCGTGGAGTATAAAGAGAGCATAAAGGAAACATGCTGATTGACGACAAAATAAATGCATTTGTCGGTTTCACGCCATCTACCGTGTGGGATGAATATCAGTTACATTTATAATGTAGAGAGCGCGTCGCGCGTCTGCTGTCGTCGAACGTGGAACAGGACGGAACTTAGAGTTTTGCCGCCGCGCCGAGAGATGTCGCCACCAGGCAGAAAAACGGCCCGGGTAGGTATTAACGACACCTATACTAGCCTAGGATTGGCTGTGGCTGGTGCTACAAGAGTTTGTACTACATAGACACGTATGTAATTAAATATCACTCAGTTTTCTTCAGGTTTTCTTGGGATCGATCGGGACAAGTGAGGATAATAAAGGTGTAGATAGGTGCTTATCTACAACACAAGTACACTCGATGGATTAGACCCACCTAAACTTCACTGCGCACACGTCTTCTGACACCAATGAAACCTCCTAAACTTGTGGTTTTCATGTACCAGCGCTAAACCTTTTTTGACATTTAGGTACGCATGGCTAATTCCGGGCTAGGTGGTACGTGGGAGTCGAGCTCCATGGAGAATTCATCTTCACTAGTCCGTTACGGGCAACATCTTGGGATCGTGTAGGTACATTCTACCACGATGATCCCGCGGCTGCCCCGGCTAGTACACCGGGGGCATCCTCGCGCTTGAGGTGAGAAGGGTTCGCAAAGCTACATAATGTAAAAAACTTCGTTCTCGCATACTATTATTGAATTTCGCGCCTTTTGTCCTAACATATTATTTGGTTATCTGACTTTATTCCCATAATATCAAATAGGTACATATAAGAGAAAATGCCGTGTTACGTCTGCCTTACGATTGTGATTAAACCATTACTTTTTTATGCTGCCTTTGTAATGAATACGTAGGTACCTAACGTAATTCTTTCTTCTTAAATGCATTAAACAGATATATTAATTTCTGCACACCTCACATACTGTCTACAGATATTTTTAGAATGTTCGTGTTATTATCAGGATTATTCGGATGGATATTCACCTAAAGTTAGCAAAGTTGTGTTGCTATCTCACTCACACCTCAAACAATGCCGCCCGGATACGCGCGGCCGAAACACAAAGAAGGTGCCGCCAAAGCAAAGTTGAGACAAATATTTTTGAATCACGTGTATGAAATGCATAGATAAATTCTATAATCACGCATGAACTAAATTGTTCAATTAGCTATCAAGACGAATGCTATTAACGCCGTAGATATCATTTGTCGGACTTCTCATAGCGCTGTTCGTTATTTTATTAGTTTTCAATAATTGACAACCCTGTTTTCGACGGCGTGCGGCTTATAAGCGACCTTTCCGCCACGCAATACGGCCCATTTTAGCTGCTCGCGTCGCCTCGCGCGTCGTTTTGTTTGGTAATAATAATTGTGTAGGCACATAAAAAGCCGGCATTTGTGAACATCAAAGCAGTGAAGCTTCTGTACTTTATATATTCTGTGACCGTACCTGCATAACTCGTACTGAAGTTACCCTGGCATTTAGGAAGCGATTGACTATAGAAGGTAGGTAAATTGGTAACTTCATTGTCACAAGAGGACTTATTTATACTACGCCGGTGGCAAACAACCGTACAGCCTGCTTGATGTGGTAATCGTTATCCTGTGTCTTTCTTCCCATGGCATTTGGGTTGGGGTCAGTCAGCCCTCCTCGGACGTTTACGCCTCAACGTACGGCTTTTGTTTCCGTGTCTACCTCCATCATTTTCGGGTCCATATTAGAATGGTCTTTCAAGTCGCGTAACCGTTATCCAGTGTATTTTCACATTGCGAGCACGACAATATTAAAAACTAGTCCAGAGATTATACACTAAACTAGTTTACATAGGCAGTCATTTGGCATTATCTTGTTCGTTAACTTTATGGTGTTTTGATTATGGTGCTTTCCCGCAGGTAGAATGTTTGTTGTTGTTGTTGCGTACGGCCGGCGGCGCGCGGGGGCCGGGGCGGCGGCGGCGAGGCGCGCCGGCCGCGAGCGAGCCGTCAGTTCAGTGTCAACCGCGCGACCGAGGCGGGAGCACGCGTCCATGCCGCACCGAGCGCCACTACACGTGCTACTGCGATCGACGATCAAACATGTTACTGCACCGACCGCTCAAATATAGTTATAATTTTGTTCATGTGCCCCACTCCGGATTGACATAGAGTGAAACCTAGTGGTGTTCTGGAAGATAATGTGCCAGCGTGTGCGATGCGCGTGCGACTCGATCCCGCGGTAACCGCCATGCTGGTGGTGCTGGCGGCGGCGCTGCTGGCGCGCGCGGGCGCGGACGGCGTGCGGCCGGCGCCCGTGGCCGTGCCGCGCTGCTGCGCCGCCGGGCGCGCGCTGGCCGCCGACGCGCTGCGCGCGCCCGTGCTCACGCGCGCCGCCGCCGCCGCCGCCTGCGCCGCCGACGCCGAGGCGCGGCCCTGGCAGCCGCGCGTGTACGCGCCGGCCCGCAACGCCTTCCTCAAGCCGGGCCAGCTGCCGCCGCACTGGCGCGTGGCGCCCGGCGAGCTGCCGCGCTGCGCCGACCTGCGCGTGCTGCCCGCCGACGCGGCGCCGTACGCGCTGCTCGCCAACAACGGCTCCATCCTGCTGCGGAGCCCGCCGCGGGTGCTGCCGCCGGCGCGCTACTGCGCCGACCACGCCGCCGCGCTCGTGTGCCTCGAGGACGACGAGCGGCCGCCGTCCAAGTGCTGCGGCACGAATCACGTGTACGACGGAGCGGGCTGCGTGCCCGACGAGCGGCGCGCGGCCGCGGCCTGGCGGGAGCTGCGGGAGTTCGCCGGCGACGCCGAGCTGGGCGTGGGGTGGCCGGCGTGCCCGCCGGGCGCGCAGTACTCGGTGGCGGGCGCGCTGGCGGGCGCCGCGCTGGAGGCGAACGGCTCGCTGCGGCTGGCGGACGGCGCGCTGGTGGCGGGCGGCGCGTGGTGCGCGGAGGCGGGCGAGGGCGCGGCGGGCGCGCGGGTGCTGGCGTGCGCGGCGGAGGCGGCGGAGAGCCCGCGCTCGCCGCGGCACGTGCTGTACGGCTGCGGGCTGGCGGTGGGCGCGGCGTTCCTGGCGGCCACGCTGGCGGCGGGCTGCGCGCTGCCGGCGGCGCACCACGCGCTGCACTGGCGCTGCCAGACGCAGTACGTGGCGTCGCTGATGCTGGCCGACATCCTGCTGGCCGGCACGCAGCTCGCCGCTGACCAGGTGCCGCCCACGCTGTGCAAAGCTCTCGGTAAGTCACATGACGCTACCCACCTGAAATCTCTCTAATTTGTGGAAATCTTGATGTAGGTATACGCTCGGTGCGTGCCTAGTCCCTTGACGTACCATGCGTCCTCTTGCAAGCTGGGTCGACTTGGAATCACTTGGATCCATCTCGTTATTTGTTTATTTAACATTTATTGATTCAATAACCTCCAGCTATGCTGAAACTCCAACACAATGTCTTTTGAATGTAAACGACCCAAATGTTGCTTATCCCGAATTTTGCGCTTGCACACATTCTGCGAATGCCATTATATTTACACCATTATCTCTTACAAGCTACCTATGGACTATTGGGCATAACGCTTGCATTCTTATCTTGGGAATGTTTCCTATACGAGTAGATATATTTAAATTAGTCCCACTCCCAAATGCGATAACTTAAATCATATTAAAAATTTAAAACACAAAAACGTATACTAAGCGATCAAGTAATCTATTCCTAGCTAAGTAGCTGTAATAACGGACTAAATTTACTATGACTGAGGATAAAATGATACGACGAACAGCAAAATAAAAAAAAATTATATAGTTTATGTCGATAACAATAGAGGTATCGAAAAGTTGTTAAGTACAAATGACAGACTAGTTAAAATTACAAATATTAAATCTACTAGGTACCAATATTAGTTTCACATAAGAGTATTATTAACTTAAATTAAATAAGAATATGTACATCAGTCAGGGCCTCCTTTTTTTCAAAATCATGCAGTTTCACTAATTCAAGTTAGCTATCAATAAAATAACTATTTTATTAATTCATCTAAATTGACAATTTGGATTGTCCCATCTAGGTGGACCTTAAACGTGCTTAAACCTACGACGTAACAATAATTTTAATGCCGATGACAACAAGACTGGCTAAACTATGTCAACATTTGTGCATAGGTACCACAGAACAAAAAATATTTTTTTCTGTTTTGTGATAGGTACTCTCTTGTCAAATTAGTCCGTAGGATTGTGGCTTGGATTGGACTACACGTGTGGGGCAGAAGACAGTAACGGTGCGTTTGTCCGCAGCGGTGTGCATGCACTTCCTGTTCCTGGCCGCCTTCTTCTGGCTCAACACCATGTGCTTCAACATCTGGTGGACCTTCCGGTGAGTCTTCGCGAGACACGCTACATAATACGACACCACATTATGTAAAGTTTCATTGTCGTACTGTAAATACATAGCACTACATACCATAACGGATATCGTTCTCGGACTACTCTACTTTAAAATTCTCGAAAACATGTCCCAGTGCACTTTAATTCTGTGTAATAAGAACGTCGTACATATTAAATTTATGAGAGGATTCTTTCGATACATATTTTTACACTTGACTGTACACATCTGTGGAGCTATATTTTGTTCTGTATCTGTACCATACGTAGCTATATTAATTCATTCCCACATTATTGTTGATTTCGTAGAGTGGAGGATAGAATGAGCGAATGCTCATTTGATCTAAATGCACCTTTAGCTAGTTGAATCATCGCTGATGTACCTATCGTAAATATTGTACCACAGAATGTTGCAAATCAGGTTGCTGTATGATTAGCTGACACAAGACATCAAAGGATGTTGAAATTATTGTCTATCCTTGTTACTTAGATACATCTTAACTTTTAACTTATGATAGGTATGTTGCTGTTGTTGTTAAAATCGCTTTTAATTTAGATATTGCGTTGAAAATGCTAATTCGACAAACATCCAGCCACTACCTATACCACCTCGAACATCATACATACTCGTGTGGCTCGAGCCGAGTGTACCGCGCCACACACGATTTCGCCTGATTGATCGTAATTGTATCGGCGGCACAGACGGCTATTAACACTGACCTTTAAAGCAGTCGCCGTTCGCCAGACCGCGTTGATAGATGGCTATTGTCATAATCACTCGGCTCAGGAAGGGTTACCTAGCCAACCCCTTCTGGTAGCAGCTGCTAACCGACTTTCTTTGGGACATTTAAAACCCTTCATGCTACTTTTGAATAACTATTTAGATAAATTAATTAGGATTTTTTTTTTCATTTTGTTTTATATTTCCGGTATGTGAGTTACATTACCTGCTTTGTAGATTTAGCAGTTTCATGAAAAAAATCCAGTATTCTAAACCGAAATCTTCAGGTTGCGCATTGCTGCAGATATTGGTAAACTGTTGAAATTGCAAACATAAATGGCAGATGGATCAAAATGGATGGAACAAAAACAATACAAATACTTGACAGACAGTGTTGTAATAATAGATTTTAATTAAAAACTACGACAATTACCAAGTTTGCAACTACTATGTAAGGTGCTTTCAAATTAGTCACGGATACCTTATGTGTTCATGATAACGGACAACTTTCCTTATGAGACTCATATCGAAATCTTGAAAAAAAAAATCGCCTTTTCATACAAAGTGGTTTCATCGGGTGATCAACATTTCATAGAAAGTGATTTTATTTTTTCGATTTTTCGATATGAGTCCCATAAGTAAAATGATTCCTTATCATGAACACATACATGCATACCCTAAGGTATCCGTGACTAATTTGAAAACACACTGTATACTATACGACGGAGCATTCGGTGAAGCCAACATTTTTACAGTCAACACTTTGCTGGTTAATTATAAACGGTGTACAGTCGAAGACAAAATAAGGGGTATACAAAAACGTTCAAAAATATGTCCCAGTGCACTCTAATTCTGTGTAATAAGAACGTCGTAACATATTTATGAACGGATTCTTTCGATACTTATTTTTGCACTTGACTGTATGAAAGGTGCAACGCGCAATTTATATTTATATTGCGTTACATTACAAGGTTAGGTACAGTAATTAAAAAACAGCATAAATTATAAGGAAATGGAACAATGATAATTTTCTTATATTTATTAGTTTAGTTAGGCAATGGCTGTCGTGTCACGCTCACGCCAGCTAAGTTTGTTGCATTGTCAGGGCACTTTATTGTACTTTAATCGAAATTAATATAGCCGAACAAATTTTGTAGTTACACATTATGTATTATACAGGGTGTCCCACGGCGATGCCACATGGAGGGAAAGTACTTTAAATATCATAGATAGCGTATTTTGCTGAAAGAAGACTTTATTTTATTTTTAAAATGTAGTAATTCTGCATTCAAAGTTTTTCAAAAAAATACTTGCTTCACCCGGAAATCGAACCGACTACAATTTTTTTTCTAATTTTGAACCAAACTTTTTTGGTTATTCTTTTAGTTTTAGATACTATGTTTCTTAAGGAAAATTGTTATTTTTTATCCATTCTTTCGAATGACAGAATAAAATTACGAAAAAATTTTTTTTTGTTTTAAGTAGGTTCGATGCCTAGAAAAAGCAAAATATTTTTTGGATTTTTTTAAATGCAGTATTATTTAATTTTCAAAATAAAATAAAGTCTTCTTTCAGCAAAATACGCTATCTATGATATTTAAGGTACTTTCCCTCCATGTGGTATCGCCGTGGGACGCCCTGTATAGGTTGAAGGCATATTAGTCGGGGGAAGAAAAGTTTTTGGTCACATTAAATCCTACAGTTTCGGAAGCTTTTTCTAATGAATATTTAGGGTATACAGATTCACACCATGCAATAATCCCCAGTGCCGCGCGAGAGCTTCTCATCCAGTCGAGGACTTGAAGGTCAATAATTGGAACAGCACGTTCAATAATTTCTACCCTCGAGATTATGCATTCATTCTATTGTTTCAGATGATTTATAATTAAGGAAAAAAAAATCCCCAGTTTTTTTGTAAAGCTTATACAAAAAAAACTATACCTTAATTGTAGTAAAAAATCACCATTTGTTTAATTTCTGTTTGATTGTTATGTATTTTAATAATAATTTTATTTTTTCTGACTATATTTACGATTATTCAGTGCTGACTTTTAAAAATATTGTCTTAAATATTCAGTTAGGCCCCTCGGATAATAAATCCCTACTGTAGGATTTATTGTTTATTTTTATTAAACAAGTAAATCTTAATATTGATTTTATGAAAAAACCTCCACACATTTATCAGGGATAATTAGATTCATATATTCACAAAACGATGTTTTATCATATTCCTGAAATAAATATACTGTAGGATTTAATGTAATTTTCTCGAACAAGTTAAAGTTTAGCTCCCCGACTATACGAGTATTAGGTACAATTAAACATAAACGTAAATTTCCAATTGGTACAAAATAATTTGATAACAACAGCCGGGCGTTGCCTGTATTCCGTACATAGTTTGTACTACTTTGTACGTATCAGTAGTCGATTCTGACGGTTCCGTCGGTGCAGGGACTTCCGGCCGACGAGCCTGGAGCGCGGGCAGGAGTCGTGGCGCCTGCGCGTGTACACGGTGTACGCGTGGGGCGGGCCGCTGTGCATCGCCGGGCTGGCGGCCCTGCTGGACGCGCTGCCGCCGCCGCCCGCCGGGCCCGGCCTTCTGCGCCCGCGCTTCGGCGACGCGCGCTGCTGGTTCTACGGCGACGCCGAGATTCTCGTCTACTTCTTCGGGCCCGTCGGCGTGCTGCTGCTCGTCAACCTGGCGCTCTTCGTGTCCACCACGCGCCAGCTCACCTGCGGCCTCTGGCGCCGCGACGAAGTCAAGTCTACTTCCGAACGGTGAGTGTCTCTATCGCTTGTCCACACCTATGTTTCTTCTACTAATAGGAAACTCAACATCATATATTTCAGAGCTTCGCTCTCGTCGGTGGAGCAGTTTCCAGTATTGTCTATCCTCTTGTACGTACGACACGGCATGCACCTTCTCCTTTATTTGTATCATATATCATCTCCGTAGTCTACCGCTGCCTCACTTTCCTTCAATATTTCCTTCCATGTCGTAGGCCTATTATCGTTACTCGTCTATTTTCTGTTATATTAAATATACATAGTTCTTTCCCTCCTCCTCTTCGCAACGAACAGGAAAATAATCTGTGTATAATTTCGCACAGGGCCGCGCTGGGGCGCGTGTGCGCGAAGCTGGTGGTGGTGATGGGCGTGACGTGGGGCGCGGACGTGGTGTCGTGGGTGGCGGGCGGGCCGGAGTACGTGTGGTACGGCACGGACCTGCTGAACGCGCTGCAGGGCGTGCTCATCTTCCTGGTGGTGGGCGCGCAGCCGGCGGCGCTGGCGGCGCTGCGCGACGCGCTGGCTCGCTGCTGCCGCGCGCCCGCGCCGCCCGCGCGTCGCCGCCGCGACCGCGCCACGCACTCCTCCACGCACCTGCCCTCGTGCGGCGAGTCGCTCACCAACACCACGGCGGCGCCGCCCTCCACCACCGCCCCGCCCGCGCCCGCCAAGGTGCCCATGGAGACCGTGTGTTGAACGACGACAGACTTTTGTGCACGCGCGGACTCTGTGTTGAGTGAGGTTATGAACTAATGAACCGATAGACATGTGACAAGTGAGCGAGTTCACGCGCGTGACTAGTGACGGCGACGATGTTCGCGGACGAACGCCGGGTGACGGCGATAACCGAGCTTTAATGTACTTCCTCTTGTACTCGATATTTATTGTATTCTACAGTATTATTTTTGTATTTTGTTAACGATTACGATTTGTATGTTGTATGATGCTGTATCGTACCCGTAGCCGCGAGGCCGGTATTGTAAATGTTATGTTCGTATGTAAATATTAAAAATTGGATGTCTACTTCGTCCCGCGGAAGTAGTTTTTGATGTCGTTGGTAAATCTTGCCCCGATCGATTGACTGTTATATAATAAATATTAAAAAAAAACGTTAACATAGTTTTTATTTATACTTACTTCCCACGTAAATAGTAAATACAATGATATTTTTTCTCTTCTGCTGAACGAACTTGCATTGCAATAACTATTTTAATTGATGCTCTTTGCTGTCTAACTACCTACACATATTTAGGTTACCTATGTTGTACGAGTTGTCACATGTCAGTGTCAATTATTTTTTAGTTCAGAAACAGCAGAATATTTAAACTGCTTTTTACTAGCATTATAGGACGTAGTAAAGAATTAAATGAAAATAAACACTGAAGATTCGCTTGCGGTGTGGGTAGTTGAAAAAAAAACCGGCCTAATAAGTTAATCCGATATCATTGGTGCCGCGAAATTGTGAAGTGTTGTGAAACTTGTGAAGATTGAAAGTGGTGATGCAAAACGAAAATGGAGCAAATGAAGGTGGAGAATCGGACCTTCGAGAGGCAGCACCGGCACCGGCACCATCGTCGCTCGTCAGCGGTGAGTTATCTCCTTTCTACAGGTTGTGATTAGGGCTCCCGATATACGTACTATTCGCCGAACCGTAGCTCCGTGTTCTTAACCCCGGCGGTACTAAGATCACGAATTTCACAGTCACGCCGAGATACGTACCCGAATCTTTGTTTGTATACGTATCTACGAATCTTGGCTTCGTTCTGGCAACGACTGCTCGTGGCATGGATCCGGCCGGACAAATTACTATGCAAACAAATAAGGCCTATACGTATTATTGAATAACAGCTTGTTTTTAAAGTACGTATTGAGTATTATACTCTGAATCGGGACGAACGGTATTTTATTGATTAGACTTGCATTTTTCGTATCGATTTAAGTTATAGAATAACGTGGTAGGTACTGTGTTCTATATAACAAGCGACGGTGTTATTTATGGATTAGAATTTATATTGTGATTTTGAATCACCAGATAGAAAAATTAAAAAAGAATGTTAAAAATATTTGGCCAAATTGCTATACATAAAAGATAATACAGTCGTTCATTTAAGTTTATTACCTGACGGGGCGGCCCTTTTGTAGATAAGACCTATACTAAGAATTTGCACGCGCAAAGTAGCTAACAATAGTTTGTCTGCGATGTAATTGACCACACGTGGTAATTTTACTGATAAATATGTTAACTTGGGCTTTACCTGGTACACCTTTTGTTTGTGAAGTTGAATGAAATAGCCTCATCTTTGTTTTGATATAAATAAGCGGGGATGTTTTAGTAAATTTGAAAAGGGCAATTTCGGGTTTTGGTTTTATACGTGTTTAGTCACTAATAAGATTGCAGGCCGGACAGACTTAGCGAGAGTTTAGTCGAATTTAAATTAATTGTTTTTTTATTATTTTGTTACGTTTTTGTATTGTTACTGTTGGTGAGAAGATAGCGTTTTTAAAGTGTATTAATAATGAAGATCAGTTGGGTGTGGAGTTATGCCAGTAGGGTCGGGGACACGGCTTTATGCACTTTGTGCAATGATCGTACGAACAATGAGTTTTCGTGTCGTGGTGGTACAACAGGATCGATAGGAAAGCATTTGAAAGCGGTGCACCTAAAATCTCCCGTCATCGTCACGATATCCAATGAGTTAGTATATTGTATTTTTAATTATATTGCTTTTTAATATACTTTTATATTTTAAAAGTTCCTTATTTTGTAGGAAATAACGCTGTAAATTTGTATATTTATGACGCATTTATTTTGTTCCTGAGTTATGGGTTACCTAGTATAGATTAATCGTTGTCTGGTATCCTCAATATTGATTTATGTATTTATTTATATCAACTTTTTTGAACGAAAGAAAAACTTAAATTATGATATTTAGAACTAAGAAAAAATATTTACTCCGCACTGTGTTATGTATTTTTTAACTTCCGTTCACATCTCATTATTAAATTTGGTAATTAATACATGACAATGTGTCAGTTTTTATTAATATTGAACTCAGTAAATATCTATATTTTATAATTCTGCCCTCCTTACCTTAAAAAGTAAAATATTAATATGTAAAATTTAATCTCAGTACGTATACACGTTATCATACTGAAATTAAGTACAACTAAGTTATCGCACTTTACGTTAGAAAGGCAATTAGGTAACCACTAAATTAGATTCACAAATATCACGGAACATTCTCATCCGTTTTCCTTAGTCCTTAAAGACAACGCATCGAATCGTCACTCAACAACGCGGGCGGAACGGATCTGCGTGTAATTAAGATACGTCTCCCCGTGTACACGTGTATACGTAACTTTATTGATACGTAGCCGTGTAACACGCAGGAAACGGGCCTTAAAACCGTGGCCGTGTAACACGGCAACGGGGATCCGGCTACGGTTACACGAAACACGGTCACGACCACGAGCCCTATGTGATACTTGTGATGTAGCGAATTTAGTTCAGTTTTCAGCATGTCGAAGATGAGTTGTACTAAGTACCATTACCAGATACTTATCGTTATACTTACTCAACCTTAGATCTACAGCGATCAATTCATGGCAATGTCACGAGACCACGTAGATACACGTGTCAAGTGAACAGACATTGATCTACAGTTCCACACGCCTGAATGTCGGTATTTCGATTTAAAATCAATTTGTATTGCAACTTTATAACGCCTCTTTGTGCGTGCCCCTTACCCATTATAGGCAGCATTGTCTACAAGTTCAGACTATGTGCAGAAAGCGAGTACTTCATGGTAGCAAGGCAGGCAAATAAGTGCCTTCGGTTTCCGAATCATCTCTAAACGAGAATAATAATTGTGGTTGTGGCGAAGGTTCGCCAGGCCAGCTCGGCCCAGTAGGGCAGAGCTCGCGCGCCCGTTTATATCTATTGTTCGCGGCGCCGACCTGCCTCGGCGGTATCGTTATAATCTTTACCACTTACTCGTAGTACTTACTTTTCCAACAATGTATCCAGCCATTGCACTACTTAATTATGGTGCCGAGGTTTACCCCACAAGTGAATTTATTACAATTTACCATAATGCGAGGGCAACCAAGCATAAATTAAATCTCTGGGAGTAATGGCAAAAATACACAACTAAAGCTATAAAATTATAAACCTACAAATGTACAAATATAAGTGTGTCTCATCTTATAAATTAATGATAAAAGCCATATTATACCTAACTGCGCTTTTTGATGCGCAGTTTTGATCGAATTGACTAATCGACGACAACACGTATAAGGTGCAATCTGCGTTTTTTTTGTCATAGCAGATTCAACCCTACAAACAACGTACAAAGTGCTATCTACGATAACAAAACAACCGCAGATTGCACCTTATACGTTGTTGTCGTCGAAATGCCTGCTCATTAGCGGCCATCGAACGGAGAACTTGTAGGTGAGGCACAGAAGCAGAACATAATTCCTTTCTAATGATCTGCACGTACGAGTATTATTCATTTACGAGTAAACGACTTCACAATGTACACTCGCGTGGAAGGCAATGACTTTTAACTAAACGAAGGTAAACCACTCCAGCCATGCGTTGGTCTCTGGAAACTTCCATTACCTACCGGAACAAATCGAACGCCATGCAACATGCAACTGATTGCATAGATATTTTGCAATAAGTAAATAATGATGTAGTTATTATGTGCGATCGATATTGATACGTATGTAACTACTTATTTATCTTATTATATATTACTTAAACACAATTGGTACTTCAGTTTACATTCCTCAGATATTGATATAATACCCATTGTGCGCTCGTTGGCAAAAAACCTATGTATTTTTCAACTCTTCTACAATAGAATACGGTGCAAAACTGTAAACACGGATGGTTGTACCGAGTCCGCGGCTGTCGCTCGGCGGGCAGCGAGGCTCGTGCATCAAGTGCATGCCTGCAGCCTGCAGCCGTGGATGCACCGCCGCACGCCAACGCCATTATATCCATTATTATAAATAATGCCGTCTTACTACAGAATAACGGTTATCGCTGTACGTTGCTATGATAATAGGTATGTCAGTATCAACATCTTGCAATTATACTGGTTTGAGCCGTCTAGGTTTACCGCGAAGTGTACCTATATACTATAATTGTAATGCAATGACACTGCAGTTCCATGACGTTCTCAGAATAAACCTGCTGCTTTAGCCTGTTGTTAATAAATACTAGTCTCATACATAGGAGGTGAGGTAGGTACAGGTAGGTATGCTACCAAGTAAATAGCAAGTACATTACCAACCTGACATATTTGGAGGTTCAGTACCTACACGGAAGTGCATTCATAAATAATGATCGTGCTGAGGGTTATTTGTATTACTCACTAACCAAATAGCATTCTTGTGTTTGTAGCGAGGCATGTATTGCGATGTCGATTAGGAACAAGAAGCAGTTATTGATCAATTAAAACTGACCTCGCGGAGTGTTCCCGCGGCTAGCTACTGAACT
Source organism: Thaumatotibia leucotreta (assembly GCA_025490895.1). Lineage (NCBI taxonomy): Eukaryota > Metazoa > Arthropoda > Insecta > Lepidoptera > Tortricidae > Thaumatotibia > Thaumatotibia leucotreta. Next base: position 77,351 of record JALPQI010001694.1, read on the forward strand.
AATTGCGAAGAATGCTGCACATATAGCTAGCTAAGTACGTAGCTATTTACTGCTTAAGGTATCTATTTCCACCACCGATTATTTCAACTCATCCCTTCTACAATACATGTTTCCTAACGGTCTTCTATCTAATGACTATAAATAGGTACTTATTTCAAATGCAATATGAACGCGACATCTATTTATTTTCCGGAAACTGCTATCCCTTAGATTAGATAGACCGCGGACCACGCCGGTACTTACCTAAAATTTCACTGTTATGTATAAATGGTTTGACTCAATACAAGTATTAGATTTCTGCAACATTAAGAGACTTCATTCAAATCTCATCTTTAATAATTCCTGACGGAGATGCGATATTATTAGGGTCGGCAACGTGGGTGTCAATCCTACGGAGTTGCAGGCGTCTATAGGCCACGTTTACTGCTTACCAACAGACAGGCTGTACCTACGCGTGTTTGCCACCGTCGTGGGAGGTAAAAAAAATATTGTTAAATCAGTTCTAGACTAGGTAAGGACTATTTTTTGAAGCCATGGACATGAGTTAGGAGTTACATCAATCTTTAGCACTTGCTACACATGTTTACACGGTGCAGCGCACGTAACTGTGAAACCAACTCTGCAAGTTTGTTAATATATTGAATACATGCATAACTTTACACCAACGGAAGCTGCAACAGCAAAATGTCAGTCATGTCAGCTGTTCACCTACTCAAAATGAAATTCCTTTGTAACCAGTGCATAGTGCATTGCGTTCGCTCGGCTTTCGCTTTCCTGATGCTCGACAACCAATGTGACGTCCACTTAATACCAGTCTCATGTAAGTTAAGAATTACTCGAGTACGCGTAAAGTAAATAGAGAGCGCTGTCCGAGCCCGCGGGCCGCGCTAGCGACCAGCGACCAGCATCGTGAGAAAGTACCAACACCGGCGCTTTCCTCACACGCCCCTTCACTTGCCCGCGCGCACCTCTCACGTACTTGCTCCTCGCTAGCGGCCTCAGGCGGCCATCGCGTCGCGGGACTCCGAAGCTTAGATTCACAGTTAGGCACAAGTTTTTTGTGGAATCTGCTTTAGTTCGAGTTATCACATTGGCAGGTATCGCTTTGAGGTTAGGTGTCCGACGCGGTTCGACGTTCGTTACGTTACGACGGTTGTTCACATCAACGTTACAATGAGACTGAAGAGGAATTATATGACGAATCATAATAATTCATATCTAATTGAGATGATGCGATACAGCGATATGCGATACAAATGACGTATACGTTTCAATGACGAATCAGCCCACGTAATACGATTCCGCCACCCAGCGTTTACCCACTAGCCTGCTAAAATACAGTTCTTACGTAATTAATATAAGTCAGTGGATTACTCAGTTGTAAATTGCTCTGCAGGACTTTGCACTCACGCAACTCGTCGTGCCAGTACAGAGTAGAGCCGACCCTTTAGTCTTCGATCTAATTAAGTTAATACTCCGGGCCTGGACGCTTCCCGTCCGTCCTTCCTGATTAGAAGCCACTTTTTATTCTGTCCTGCAGAAGGCGAGCTGTGTATGTGGCAGCCGGGGCTATTACCGGCGGTGTGCGCTGAATGGCCGCCGCCAATTAGCGGTTATCATGTTTATTACCAAGAATAAGGATTACGACGGGATACAGAGATTAAAGTCGTAATTAGTGTTTCCTGTTACCAACGGTTAAAGACAAGGAATTAGGTACATCATTATGAAGACTATTAGGGATACCTACTTGTAGACCGAAAATGTGGAGGTATTGGTAGGTCCTAGGTACGTAGTATCTTTATTCTTAAGGGAAGGCGATTTAGATAACTAATATAGTCGAGACTCGTTGATAAAATCAAGCTCTGGATCGTATTCCATCCCGAAGTTTGGTGTAGGTACAGTCAAGGGCATTATTATATATACACTTCTCCATACTGATCCCTTACAAATGTGTCTATATATTAATGCACTCGACTGTACTTGATCTTTTTCTTTAGTAAGTATATCTATAGAATATAATTATTAGTCTAACTACATTAAAAAAACGGTTGTTTCAATAAAATAATTTGATAAGTCCAAAACCATGTCGATAAATCAAACTCGTTCGTTTTATTTTGAGCACCTTAGGTTCAGGATTATGTTAATGAAAAATGGAAAAGGAAATGGTTTGGTTGATGATATATCCTAATCCTAAATGGTGATCGAGTGAGCTCAATTGCCTCACGGTAGCTGTGACTTCTGTTTACATTTGCTCTGAATGTTGATAGTTCACGAGCGGCATGCGCTTTCTCTATGGCGTCTGATTACACGAGAAAAGCTGGTTCACATTCACACACGCAGCGTGTCTCTCGTCTGACCGGCGGCGGCGACGGCGACGCATTCCGGACGCATTGTTGTGAGAAAGTTTCGCGGAACCGCAGTCGGCACTTGCTGCGCGCGGTTACGTAACCGCCGGCTGACCGCTTCCATGGAACGCTGTTACGGTTACCCCTCGCTGTGCCGGCTTTAGCTGAATGTTTGTTTGGATAATTATGTTTTTGAATGCTGTCTACGTTCAGTATTCTAATAATTATTGACATAATTGTTGTCATCTACATGAGTTAGCTAAGCGGGCGAATCATTTATTTTTCAGTTTTTGAGTAAAATGTTGTTAAATGCCAATTATAGGTACTTCTTCTGCTACTCTCTGTATTAGAGCAATAAGAAAATGATTGTGTTTGCTACTTTTAGTTTAGCTCAGATCGTTCGAGATTAAGATTGTGATGTAACATAATCGGCTTGCTGCTTTATGTAAAGGTACTCTCTTCGGTAGGTACCTACATGTTATGTAGCATTGCGTGCTCTGTTTTCGATCAAACTCAAACCGGTTTGTATTAAGCTGCACAAAAAGTGAAATCCTTCGAACGAATCGAAGCATATTGAAGGCTGCCGATCGCCGCAGGGGAGCAGGTGCCCCTCCCGCAGGCTGCGCGCGCGCACGAAGGCCGGTGGAATGTCAATGCGCAGCCCCTCTCTCCGCGCCCCGCTCGCCGTGCCCGCCGCCAGCGGCTCGGGTGCTCCAAGTATGCGAAACAATGCCGATCGCCGTGGCCTACCAACTAATCAGAAAACATTGAAGACTCACATATCGTCCAGTATAGCTAGACCTCATCAGCGATAAGATTCATCCTTCGGTGGCCGACTTTTCACTGGCTAACTGGTGACGAACTAGTTGGAATACCTAGTGAATAGACCCGGTCACTTGCTAAATGAACCGGCCTTGCAGTAGATGAGACGGTTGTGGTGCCGCTCCGCTCGCACGAATGGGATCAGCGGCCGTGCGGTCAATTAGTTGACGTTGATGTATCATCTCATCTCATCTATCAAGTTCCTTTTAATAGTAGGTACTTATGTGGTGCGCGATAAAGCGGAGATAAGATAATACAAGACCCTTATATAAAGCGCTGAAAGAACTTTGTACCTAAGTATTCAGAGCCACACACCGACATACCATTTGAGTACCTATTTTCATCTAGGGAACCACTGCTTTCGTTTTGACTGGATTAAGAATTATAAGACGTTTACTTAAACGAACCACCTCGTTTAGTTTTCCCTTGCGGAATGTACCAATTCCTGTATTCCGAAGGGTTTTCTAAGACCAGGCGGAATGTGTACGTATACGAACCGATTTTCTAGGCTAAGATATTGATTGCCGTTGCAGTTTGTAAAGGTACATTTAGACCAAACAAGCATTCGCTCTTTCTATCCCCCACTCTACGAAATCAACGAATTTCGACGAATCACGTTTCGTGTAACGAAGGAATTTCGTAGAGTGGGTGATCGAATGAGCGAACGCTCGTTTGGTTTAAATGCACCTTTAGGGGTGACATACTCAAAGAATTGACCGGCTATTCAATACACGCGAAGTACGCCTTGAGAAGTACCTAAAGGTGCATTCAGTCAGACCAAGCGAACATTGAATTCGCTTTTCTAACCTCCCACTCTACGAAATTCGATCGTTACACAAAACGTTATTGGTTGATTTCGTAGAGCGGGGGATAGAACAGCGAATGCTCTTTTGGTCTGAATGCACCTTAATGCTCCCTCGTTTAGTACAAAAACCTTTTCGTTTAATGTTAATTTTAGTTACATTAAAAACCACTAATTAAGTATCTAGTTGTTCTTAAGTGGGCTGGTAGGGTTTTTGAGTGTTGACGCCGTACCAGTACAGTCAAAGACAAAATAAGGTGTATACACAAATGTTCAAAAATATGTCCCAGTGCACTCTCATTCTGTGTAATAAGAACGTCGTAACATATTTATGAGCGGATTCTTTCGATACTTATTTTTGCACTTGACTATACCAGTAGACGCGGCATAGGGTGTGCCTCACCAACTAACCCGGAGGGTTTACAAGTGCAGTGCAGCGCGTGATTAGACATGCGACTTGTACGCTTCTATCTAAGTTAAATTTCCAACAAACATTCCTAGAAATGGACATCTGATTGATTCAATTTATCGGCTTCTTTTGTTGGATAGTTGAGGCAAGAAGACGAACTCGCTTTCGTATTGAATACAAGGACAGGTGATGCATCGCCTTTTACGACACGATGGGCCGATCCGAACCAAAGTTGCCTGCATTTTTGGCGTTGTGTAATCACCGGTTGTGCTGAATTTGGGGTTGCCTAAAGCCGGATTTACACCGGCGAGAAATATGAACGAAGTGTTATCGCCGATAGTATGTATATTCTCTCGTCGTCTTGCCTCGCCTCCGGTGGAAAAACCCTTTATTTGGTCGCAGCAGGATGCGCGCGGCCTCCGGCGCTTGCGAAATGAGCTCTCGGCCACATGTTCCACTTCGCCAATTTAACACTCATTCATGCCACTCTCGTAAAATTGTTGCATTGGAGCTGAGACCATATGCTCGCAAATTATTGGAAAGTACGAGTATGTAGCAATAACGACCGACGATACGCTTGTTTCGGTAATTTAATGTAAGTGGAGTTTAACTCTTTATCTCCTATCCATACACGGTTCACAAAACAGATATATGTGATAAATACGCATCCGGTATAGAATCCGGGACAAATGCAAATAAACCGTTTCGTTTCGTCACGTATTTTCATTTCACTCACGTATTCAGAAAATACAAGTAATGCATGATCGAAAAATAAATATGGACTATTGTATGGTAAATGTATTCGATAAGGACGTGGTTCAACGTTAAGAGTAATGAATGATAAGATAAGATAACTGTGGAACAAATTATATTTAATTATTAAATGTCTATCTATACCAAAAAAAAACAGTATAGAAACATAGGTACATTAGGTACGTGCTATAATCAGCAGGCAGCACATGCACCATTGCGGTCACCAAATATTCTTTCATCCAAACAAAGAAATCGGTCAGGGTCCCGCGCACCGGACACGGTAGTGCGATACTCCCGAGCCAGTGCATGATGTCACCAATAAGGCATAAAAGCCCCGAAGAGACGTACAATTTACTGGACCTTTTGAAGTCGAGCACGCGAAGTGCATCGGCACAAAGAATGCGCTTGTTGTGTTGGTCCGGGTTCAGCGCGGGGGGAATCGCCTCAATAATGCGGCATTGTTCGCTTGAATGGCGATTACTTCGGCGGCATTGTGCGCGCACAATACCGTTGTGTCGCCACAGGATGCGATTACATCAGCCGGGACGCGCCGGGCGCGACCTTCCACAACATCGCCGTGATTTATGTAACGCGATATGCTGCAGCGAGCGGCGCTGCTAGGAATAGTAGTGACAGCTGATAAGCAGCTATTTGCGGTTCGTCGTCTCGCTGCAGCTACGTAGGTTGATAGTACCTAACGGTCAGTGTTTCCGGGCATGACAGTTTGCGGATATTACACGTCGGGTAGATTAACTATCGTCACAGAATAAATTATAATTAATAATTAACTTCTTAGACTCGACGCTAGAAAAGAAAAAGCGTTACCGGTCTACGTCTATTTTACCGTCTAAATTAGTCTATTTGAACTTTACCGTAAGAAAACAGGTTTCCATCCAGTATGCTTCAAGTGACATTTGGCTCCTGGCTGCCACATCTGTGTGCGACTTTGTTTGTAGATACAAATGTAGATAAGTTGCAAAATCGGACATGTGGTTACTTGATGGTTTATGTTTTCTATTTAGAGAGTGGTGAAGAAACTGCGGGCTGTGAAGTGGTTCAGCGGCCCCGTTCCAACGCAGCCGCGTCACGGCTCCGGCGCGAACAGCAGGCTCTTTGTGCGCCCTGCGCCTGCGCCGACGGCGCGAGCAGGGCTGCCCGCCATTGCTGAAAACTTGCGATAGCATAACTCACATAACTGCATACTGTAAACCCTACAGGAAGTAACCGTAACGGATTCAGTACACAATATCAGATCCAGGGTATTTTCTGTAATAGAACTAATAGAAAATTTACCTAGTAAGTGGAAATGGAAGGAAATGAGGATGTTTTGAAACAAATGTAACAAACCATAATCATTCTGGTCCTTATCAACAGAATTCCGCCGCGACAGAGGGTAAACGACTGTGGTCGTACTAATAATGATCACAACACGATTAACTTTAGCAAGTTTATAGCAAGTCATTTGAAAGTCAATCCAGTAGGTACACAGGAAATCTGTCAAATGATATACCAAGATCTAGGCTACGAGGCTACGATACTCGTATTCGTACTTGTACGAAGATCTCGGGATAACTGGTTAAGTCCGTACATTCTTGCCGCTTCTAATCGTTTAACTCCGTGATAGGCTACTAACCCTGACGGATTGTGCTAATACCTTAGTCACTAAGATGTGAGATGGACTGATACTTCAATTGCTTAATTTTAATTCTATAGAGTAAAGTCATTTGGTATCACGTTAGCATGTGGAACCCTATTCAGTTATCTGCGCAACGCCGCTGATAGTTGCTTTCGACCATTACAACACTGCTCCAGTGACAAAGGTAATAAGTAGAGAGAAGTTAGTCCACTCTTAGAAGACTTACAACGTTTCAGTTCTGCAGGCTGCGCACAGATGTACGCACTTGTGCGTCGGTACATTCTGCGCCGAGGCGCCCGCCGCCGCCGATAACTTACTGGTATTTATGATAACAAACCATTTAGTTGCAGCTTGTAGCACTTATTCTTATCTTTGCCACTCTCGGTTATCTGACTTCCTCAAAGCGACGAAATTAGATGTCATTTGCTCTTCAACATAAATGATTGTTATGTCATGGCATGAGTGCGATGGTTTTGGAGTACAATGAGGCGCGATTGAACAACGTGTTGTAATCGATGATTCACGGATTGGAAAGCACATCTCCGCTAAATATGCACGTACAGCGCGTCAGCAGTCGCTTGCGCAAGACCGCAAAATCAATTGATAATAAGTCTTATGTCTATAGTACAAGGTCGGGTGTGGTCGTGTCTGGTAGATAGGACAGGCCCGCAGCCGGCGCAGGCGCACGTCTCGCAGGCGCGCCGTCGCCGTCGCCGCCTCCGCCGCCCAGGTGGCTGTTCTCAGTTTCGCAAGCTTGTGTTGTATTAAATAGGCCAAATGCGATCCGTTTGAAGATATGCGCGCCAATCAATTGAGGTCTACATTGTCATGTACGTATGGCTAATGGTTATGTAATTTTTAAATGCATAGGTTTGGCTTAACTAGGCCACAAACACATTTCGCTTGTAGTAATACCTGAAATAATGCTTACTCAGTTTATGAATAAATACTCATAAATTGGATACACACTTTTGCGGCAAACCAAACCTTTATCAATTCAATGTATAGCAGCGTGGAAATGGTATAGATTTCATAATCTGTGTTAGGTGTGGTGCTGCATTTGGTATGAATTTTATTATCGACATTAAACTATTGTTTCTGATTATGCATACACAGAAACAGAATAAGACCATGATGAGCGGGCAGGTCGCGCAGTGCTGTGGTCGTGGTAAGGAGGTCAGGCCGCGGCCGCGCACGAAGGTCGTGCTCTTGCGCATCTCCCGGAACGAGCGGCGGCGTGCGACAATGCCGCGGCATACCACAGCTGTCGTTACCTCTACACGGGAAGTAAACCACGGCCGTCGATTAAGTAAATAAAACATAGACGTAGATTTGTTACGTTAATAAGTTTCGTAAATAAAATACACGTTTAAGATTATGACCCCAAAAATCCGATACGAATACAAATCATTCGACCATTCGACCATCGACAAGAAATTTACAATCAAGTGTAAATTTCTTGCTAGAAACTAAAACTACCAAGTTTCTAGAAATGTGAATTATGATGCCGATTTATACATAGGAATCTGAATGATGTTAAAGGAAATGGCCCCAATCCCTTTAATTATATTAACCGGTATATATTCTGTGCCGGTATCGTGCAGACGAGGTAAGTGGGTTTTCTTCGCCGCTGGGAAGTCGGTGAAAGCGTTGCCATTTTTCAGTATAATTACGTTTCCCCGTGCTTCTGTTCCTTAACCGTTGTCTTAAGGTCAATAATAGCCACAGATGGGTGCTAGACTGTGAACAGGCCCGTCTCTAAGCTCGCAAGTCATGGGCGTGCCTAAGTGTACTCGTTTCTCTGCCCGACTCGGTGAAAGCGTTATCAGTGTCGTTGCCCTTTGCTTCTGTCTTGTGTTGTGTTGTACCTACTAGTAGCAGATAGCCGCTAGAGCAAATAGCGCGCCCTTATCACTCCGTACTAGACAAACATCGCTCGTATGTTCATTTACAATTGCAAGTGCATTAGGGACATGTGTAGGTACATTTGCATCTAATGTCGGATTTATTGGAAAGATAGCCGCTGATTTTAATGTTGCTAATTTTATTGCGTAGATTTGGCAACTTGGAGCGTGTTCCGTTCCGGCTCAATGTTGGCCAATTACTCAACGCGGCGATCCGGATGTCAAACGCAACTCGGCTATACGATTTCAAAACGAAGTTATGTTATACATGTAAGGTTTAGTATGTCGAAGTTAGCTACAGATATAAATAATATCTGTAGCTAATTAATTATATTGAAGATTGTTTTAAAATCTTGAATTGAAATTCAACTAAAAAAAGATTATAAAAGACAATAGCACTACGCATTCAGAAAAGCAACGGTAATTTGAAATAAACGGTGGCGTACTCGTTGTAACCTTTGATGTGCAGTCGCTGTGAAATGAGCCGCTTACGGGGTCACGATCACGACCACGGCACGACACGGTACGACACGGCACGACACGGGATAACAGCGCGCTCCGATTGTTGGATTATTGTGAGAAAACATAAACAGTAGCTGTCGGTGACTCCATGCGTTCACGAGTCTCATTATTACACGCTGCAAGAAGACCAGACCAGTATAAACCTGACCCCCGTTACCCGTAGTTGTAAGGTTATCGCGAGGTTACACCAGTTCACAAACGAAGATGGATTATTTCGTGAATGGCTCGGTCATGTAACAAAACGCTGAGCAACGAGGTCTCGGGTCCGTGTCGCGGGAACCCGACACCGACACCGGCGCCGGTCGCAGCGGCGTATGTCGCGCGGCGGCGGCGGCGCTTGCGTCGTTGTCGGCGCGCGCGGCCGCGCATCGCATGTGCACGCGCAGCGCCGGCCTGCCAGTGCCACACTGCCACACCACATCCCGTGCTCACCGCAACTCCTCCACCTCTGTTTATGTTGCCGTCTAATAAAATACCTAATTAACATTTTATGATGCTTCACTAAACAACATTCTGGTAACATTTTTGTAAAACCCAAATATAGCTAAGTACCTTCACTATTTTCTTAACCTCCTGACACCGAAGCTTTTTATTAAATCACTTGTTGCTACGAACGGATGTACTTTACAAAGTATTAAATAGTTTTAGTTGTAAAGTCCGACACATTGCCAGTTGAATAACACGCGAACTAGTTGTTTTGTGATGTTTCACTGAAACAAATATTATTAAACGGAGTGATGTGGATATATTTTGTACTTTATAAAGGACATCCGGGCGTTATGCATGAATAGGCAAGGCATATAAATTAAACAAAATGTTCAAAATAATCATTCTATTTCACAGAATATGTATTTCAACACATATGTAATAATCATATTTGTTGTCTATTTTCCGCAAAATACTTCAATTCTAACAAAACAACACATAAAAAAAATGTATGTCATAATTCTTCATAATAAAACGAAACTTTAATCAAGAAATGCCGAAGATCGTGTTATATCCATTCCAGATGTACTCGCAGTGAAATCTTCATGTCTCCATACTCAGAATTATTTTAAATAACTGTCTTGTAACCCTGACATGAATACATACACTACGCGACCGAAGGCGATTTGTGATTAATTCCATATACTTTTAAGACGAATAACGGACGGAGTGCCTTTGTATAGGTTCAAAATATTTAAGATGATTTATTTATTTTATTATCCAATTTTTCTTTAGAATAGTATATAATATATAAAGAAAATATTATTGTTTACAATTAATTAAAAAAACAACATTGTAACCATTGATTTTAACAAAAATATTTTGAAATTTACTTACGACGTCGACCACGTGCCTCCATTGTTGTGAATTC